>CEMJ01393082.1:2588-80583 GCA_900068955.1 Clitocybe nebularis | reverse complement strand
TTATACTGTTTAGCAAAAGAATTTGAGAAAAACACCACAATCACTCACCATCAGGTTGATCTTGAGGATTTACCTTGAAGTCAGTTGCTTGTTCGTTTGGGGCCTGGGTAGCAGGGAGACGTGGTCCCTTCGTATTAATCGCGAATCCTTCCCGGCTAGATTGTCAAGTATGAGCTCCAAATATCTGATACCAAAGACCGACATACTGGTCAGGATTTGCGCCAAACCCAGCCTAGAGCGCATCAGCATAGTACTGCCAAGAAGATGGAAGTTAGACCTACAGCATATGCATAACGTGGGTTCCATTGAACTGGGAAATTAGGCCCCTCGCTTCCGTACACAACTGTATCGTTTGTAGGAAGTGAACCTTCTGCTACCATGTAGCCACTTAGTCCTGAGCTCTCGTACACGCCGACTTCAAAAAGACATCGTCAACAGGCTGATTCCAGAAACTGTATATAACATACCGGCATCCCGTTTTCCACGATCTGTGGTCTGGGCTGCAAGATATTTGGTATCCGCACCACCAAAGACATCCTGTAAGGGTTTAATTATATAGATATTTTAGGAAATGAATTTAGACGTACAAATCCGTGGCCGTGGTCGGCTGTAATAACGATTAGAGTGTTATCATATTCCCCAATCATTTTGAGGTCTGTATGCACGAAAATCATTTTCAGTCATTATGCACCATGACATTATGAGAAGCAACGTACGGGCAATGGATGCACGGATAGTATCGTCCAGTTCCAGGAGCTCGCCCAAAGCACGATCATAGTCAAGTACGTGCATCATCTTGAAGGGTCGTAAGTCTCATACGTGCCGCTGAAAGTCTTTCAGGTTACCTTGTCAATACTTGCCGCCTCCGACCTTTGGTTTTCTTTCGAGTTAATATCGATAAATGTCCGGCGAGAATTCCCCTTACATCATGAACCATCCAGTGTTCTTCTTCTTCTGACGTGTCTGGAGAATGTCGATGGCCTTGAGGGTCATTTCTTTCAAGCCAGGCTGATCCACCGCGTCTGTCCCATCACCAGTTGGAGAGTTCTTCAGGTTTCGTAGGTTTTGAGGATAAATCTATAGGGGCGAGGATAAGCACATCTTAGGGGATAATCCTTTCTATGTACCTTGCGATCGACCCACTTCGCCCTGCGTTGAATATTATATGCTTAATCCTGCTAATATAATTCATAGTTAATAGGAACTCACATGTTGGACACTATACAAGAGGAGGACATCAGGGGAATAAAAATCGTAACTAAGCACACAGGACGTACTGCTGAAGATACCGAGAGTCTTCTTGTCATTTCCAACAGCCTGTAACTGCTTGTTGTTGTAAACAACGTTATAACCTTTATCTTGGAACGCTTTATAGAAATCGGTCCCGTTGGGCGATGAAGGCCCCGCAATAAAGTTTTCCGCACCACCACTTATTTCCAAAATATGCTGTTATTATCATAATTCTGATACAAATGTCAACACCTACCCGAAGACGACGTCAGGCCCTTGGCAACTCGTGGGCCATGTGAAGGAAGAATTAAGGGCTGCAGGACCGTTCAGATATTCGTACACGATTTGGGCAAATTGGTTGCCTGATAAGAAGGAAGTATATGAGAGGAAGCCTTGTTAGAGACAGATAAGTTCAAGTAACGTACGATCGCGCGTGTGTGCACAGAGAGCGGCTATGTCAAAAGTCATTCAATGGGTGGGCCCTGATTGAACCACCTCAGAACTTACCAGGCGTCGCGTCTGCAATAACAGCAGTTGAAACCATTCCAATAGGGCCTCCGGTACGCCGTCTGAAAAGTTCAGCAATAGTTTCGATTTTGGCATCATCGAATGAGTTTTTGGACTGTTGAGACTAGCATAAGGGAAAAAAACCCCATGTACATAAGAATGGACTGACACTATCGGCATATACATTCAACGCGCTAACAGATGCCTTCTTTCCTGTATAGAGTGAAGTTGCCGAATTGGCAGAATCAGTGATAAATGAATCCAACGAGTGAGTCATTTGGCTGGTAAAAGGCGATATATCAGCCTATGTCTCTATACAACAGCAGTAGTTAGACTTACTGTCCAAGATTGTCCATTTGATCCATCTGCATAAGAGATTGGTATCGACCGTTGACGGACTTGTGGGCAATCAAACGAGCAGCAGTAATCATGGCTTGTGTCATTCCTTCAAAGGCCATTACTTCGTTGGTACACCCATAGACTCGGGGGGGACATACCGTCTCCAATAAAGAATAGAACATTCTTCGCTTTCCGCTTGGTTGCGGGCGTTCTGACTAACCAATGGGCAACAGTCTCGCGGCCATTGTGATATCTTAGTCTAGCCGTATATTCTCCCGCCTGCATGAAGTATTGGATCAGAAAATAGAACATCAAGTACTCCGGGAGATCTCTGGACCTTTTGAAGAGCGAGCTACAAAAGATAGGTTAATTTTAAACAAGGATGGATATACAAGACATACCCCACGATATGCTTTTGAAGCAACATTGACAACAGTTGCAGCATTGGCATCACGAGCGAACAAGTCTTCAAAGTATCTAACATGTTTTGATGCTTTGAGTACTTTGAAAGTATGAAAAGACAAAACCATACGAGAAACTCCATTTCTCAAGAGTAGGTTCTTTTACAGAGAAGAATTTTGCTGCGTCCTTACAATCACCATGAGTCCCTGTCTGGATACAAAATGTAAACTTTTCGTCAGGGACGCCGCCATTGAACGGTTCGCTCCCATTGACGGGCGCATGGACTTCCAGTCGAATGTCGAAGTACTGTCCAGCAAGGAAGTCGGTCTGATCAGGAGGAAATACGCAACCGAGGCTTGGGCAACCTCCGAGCCTTTTGAAAGTTTGGGCAGAAGCTTCACCAACAAAGCAGGCGCCAATAAGAAGAGCAGTAATAGAGCCCAACATGGTTAACAGGGGGTGGTGCGGGTGGCTTCGACAACACAGTAGCTCATAGTAGAATTTTATATCTTAGGTCTCTCCACTGTGCACATGGGTCAAACGTCAGAGAACGCATGCTAGCTCCGGATAAACGTCGAGCGGTCGAATTCGTAACTCGGATGATGCAAAATACCTCATTAATGCCCTTCCAAATGCCGCATACACGTTTGGCGTTCGCTAGACTGCACGTTTGTGGGATGTTTTTGTGCATTTGATCGAAGATGAAATAACGGACCAGGCGAGATTGAATATTGTTGTGTCCCGACGCTTAAGTCCTCGACGACCAGGGGCAAGACAGAGGTGCGGAACTATTAGAATTCATATTGTTAAAGATCTATAGACAAACGTGCGCCGGACAAAGCTTGGCCATGTGACCGCGTTATTCCCCCTGCTATTCAATTGAAAATTTTGGCCAGCTCGGCCGCCCAACGGCCCCACTAGGTGGCAATAGGAAGGCAACATCTTATCATGCTTACAATTAGCGTCTGCGATGATAAGGATGACTCTTGCCTCTGGTCGTGGCGCGACCAGCCCGTCCCCATAGCTGCCCGAAGATAACCCTGCTGTCTCCTGCTGTCTCTCATTAACTACCTAGGTGTTAGCTGCGCTACGAGCACGAAACATCAAATGTGCACCGAGGCAGCATGTCGTCAAGTGTCAATGTAGATTTGACGTGACCATGCGACTATGTCTCCCGCACCGACAGAGCCGTACCACATAGGCTGATGTATCTGACCAGTTAATAAGTAAACATGTTATGACGGGGCTTCTTTCATCCGCGGAAGATGGCTTACGAATAGCACATACGTCAACCATATCCTTTACATATCATCCACACTCCACTGGTAACTTTCCAAGCCCCTCCGCTTTTTCTCATTCTTGGTTTGGAACAGTTTTTTCTCAAAGCCATTGCCTCTATCTGTGTGGGAAATGATTAAAAACTTATGCATATTCGTGGGAATATGAACCCACCGACGCCGTCCCATCTATACCCTGGTTTGATTCCAAAACGATTTGGGGGAGGCGGAGGCCCATTATATTGCGGTTTTCGAGGACCCTTCGATTTTTTCTTCTGAATGACCAAAAAAAAGAGTTTAGAATAGCAGTCCTTGGAAGTTCGTAGCGACCCACAGTCAGGAAAGCGGCAGCGGGATCATTCCATAATTCCTTCGCCTTTAGCTCTTCGTTGAGGTCTGCATCATCTGCATATCGGGCGAAGGATTTTCCTTTTTGCTTCTCCAATTCCAAGCGCCTTTGTTCTTGTTCCTCTTTCTGAACAAGGCCCTTTCCCCATTCCATTTTTTGGGCCTCCTTCTCTTCGCGTTCACGTTTGAGGCGCGCCGCTTCTGCGCGTGCAGCCTTCGTGTCGATCTTTCTCCCAGTCGCGTCTCGGTAAACTGTCTCTTGAGCACGGGCAATATCCTCAGGAGTAGCATTATGAGAGAACTGAGTTTGAGGGAGGGCTTTTTTGAGTTGGCTAGCTGACATTAATCCACCTGCAAGTCGTGATGTAGGTTGTGAAGAGGGATCATCAACGATGATAGGCTGTTCATCTGCTTCGGGCGGCGGACTCTCTTGCTTGATTCCTTCTTGCAAAGTAGCCCATCCTGACCCTTCTTCAGTAGGCACTACCCGCCGTTTCTTGAAACCACGGTCACTTGCAACCACCGCTTCCGCTGTATCATTATCGTCCTCTTTCTCTTCAGCACCCCAGCCTCCGTCATCATCACGTATGGTTGCTCCAGATGTTGAAGATGAAGGGTGTCCTGCTTTTCGTTTTTTCTTCTTCTGGGGCCCAGCACGAGCGAGGATAGCATCCGCCTTCGGTCCAGACATATACTTCTCAGCAAGGTACGCCTTAAGACCCGACATAGTGAGTAAGGTTGCTTAAGTATAAAGTGCTGTGTGGGTTCGGAAGCAAAATGACAAGGCTGTTTTACTCTTTATGGTAAGCCTATTACAAAGCACCTTGTCGCGGTCATGCAATCAACATATAATTTCATTTTGAACGTGCAGCGATGGTATAGAATGTCTATGTAACAGCGTAAGTCATTGAAAGGTTACAAGGCGAATGTACAGTTAAAAAATTATGTAATCGATGGTATTGATGGTTCGTAACAAGAAGAAAGGATTGGAATTACTATGATTGCGATATCGATGGGCTCCTTATAATTTCGGCGTGTGATCGCGGTACAGTTGCAGGAAGGAAGTGGTCCCGGTCCCGGTCTGGGTCTTGGTCATCGTCTTCATCGAACACAACAGAATTAACAACAACATCTTCAGGTCGCGACTTGATACCACTGAGGAACAGAACGACGAGTCCCAAAAGTCCAGCAGCTAGACAGAAGATTGCTTTGGGGAAATATGCCACAGTGGAACCATATGTAAGGGCATAAACGTAAGGCTATACATAGGAGGTTGTGTAAATCTGAGTTTTTTTTCTTTTCAAAAAGCATGAACGTCCATACCGAAATGATGTGGGCTATCGCCGACAGAACAGCCATTCCTCCAAACAACGCACCAACCTCTGAACCGTAACCACATGCGTGTAGGCACACGGCACCAAGAGAGTGTAGTGCGGGATTTCCACCGGATGTAAACGATGATAGGCACGAGAGCACAATAAATGTTGACTGAGACGACGTCGGTGCGATAGCCACAAGAGCATCTGCAATACCGTCTACGGCAAGTGAGCACTGGGCGAGTCGCCTGTCAAACCGTATCTCTGCCGCGATATGTTCGGGGGTTTGTGAAACCCCGTCGGACGGTGGGGTTTTCGGTTTGAGATAGGAGATGACAACTAGTTCACGATAAGCATCAGCGGGCGTAGATGTATCACATACTTACTTGGGAGGAAGATGAGGAGATTGAAGGCTCGAGTGATCCAAAGTATTGACATATAATACCCCAGCTAAATGACGAGTGAACAACAGACGCTGTCGGAGAATGACGACACACACCTGATCGGTCGTCCAGGCATATGCATGTTGCGCATAAAGATACTTGCTTTGGTAAACGCCCTGATGAAGGATGTGACTTTAGACAGAAGCCAAAGAATCGACCCACAAAAACGTACAATTGAGACTAAATATATGAACAGCCCCATTCCCAGCAGAGTCAAATTGTAATTTTTCCTTAATGGCTGACCGGGTATGGAGCGGGGCGCAAACATCACAATGGGGATCATCAGCGAGGAAACGAACTTCTCCACATAGCGCCGGGTGACGAGTAATGGTGACGTTTTGAAAAGAGTGTTATCCCTGTATGATGAATTTCGTTCATGACCGGACGGTTGTCGCGACTCCGGACAAATGAAAATCACGAATAGTAATGAGAGCGCCAGGAGGGACATGCTGACATAGAAGTACTCGTCTAGATTCTCAGTTTTGGGTAAGACAACGCCACTAAACTGTATGAATTATCAGTCACTGTTTCCCCTTCGACGCAGGTTATATTACATACCCAAGGGCCTGAAGCTAGTCCAACAAATACAATGCCTTGAATTGTGGAAAATATCTTTGACCTTATGATCAAGGGCGGGATTAAATCGCATCAATGAACAGATGGTGGGAACAGACTACCTACCGAGATCCGTGTCTTGTACAGTCTGATGTGTATCTGGAAAGCCATCAGGCTATGAAAGTGGCCGGGTGGGGCGAGCACTCACGCATGTACAACCCCGTTGAATGCCGATAGTCCGCCCACAAAACCTTCCAAGATTGGCCCGGCGAGAATAAATTGTTCGGGGTAGCGCCCAAATATCGAGTTGGGTTTCATCACAAGGATATAAAAGAATTCCCTGAGGCCATTTCAGTATTGTGTGGTTGCTGATCGGAGGGAGCTCACATGGCAATTGCTCCTACGAGAAAAATAGAAAGGATGGGTTTGCGCCCACGGGCATCTCCAATACGACTCCAGAAGCCTGTCGTAATTGCACTCAAAACACTCATCAGAGTCACGACAGCTTGGTTTGATATTAGCTAGGTTGTTGGGGTAAAAAAAGGGAAGGGATAGACATACAAGCTTGGATTCTGGCTGCGCGCGCCTGTACTTCAGATCCAGAGCAGTCAACTGCTGCAAGGCTAAGCCCGGGGGAGCCATCCCTTTCATTCAAAGTTCGGCAAGCAATGGCTTTATACACTTGAATACGGGGAGACATAGTGACCCCTCTCTGTCGTGAAATATGAATGTAAGGACAAAGCTGGGCGACAGTTCGCACGGGTTACATACAGACATAGAAACCACCAAGACAATTGGTATAAGCCTGGTTGTCGATGACAATCAGCATGCTGCGCATAAGTGAGGGCTAGCTACGGACCAAAGCGGGTTCGCCTTCCAGGGTGTAAATCTTGGAAGGAAGGCTTTGTGGGATTCTCGACGTTGGCGCCTTTCATTTGGTCCTGGGAGAAGTGCTTGCTGTTCTTCCGTGGGGTGATGGAAACTGCCTGTTTGCATGTTGTCAGGGAGCTGCTCGAGTGGAATATCGTCTGAGCTGAGAGAGTTATATGGTGAGAGTCGTTCGGAAGAAATTGTTGACAATTATGGACATTCAAAAGGAAATATGGGCTGGGAGCGGTCCACTGGTAGCCTTTTGGCAGGGACTGGCTGGTGAACAGTGTCGGCCAAAGATAGTGTGCTGGCCTTATCAGATAATCACCGCACTCCATGCGGATGAGTCACATGATAATCCACGGTCGGCGCCGAACTCGCCGCTTGAGATTACAGCCTGGACCCGGGTCTTTACCCCTCAGAACAATATACGTGGCCTAGGCATAACCGATGGAATCATATTCACCTATTGCGTATTACCTGGTACCCATTTCGTGAGCTTATGAACGGACTAGATGAAAAAACGAGCCTCACAACATTCTGCACTTCATGTCTTGATTCGGTTGACATGACAATCTTGATCAGTCCACTTATGTATGTTCCACGAGCAACCCAACTGGCTAGAAGGCTTCCACTTGCTGTGATGAATTAAAAAGGCTGGACTGGGCTAGCTCTGGTATTGCATTAGTTGTGCAATTTCCCACAACCACCTAAACTTGTTCACCCGATGGAGCCGGGTTGAAGCCCCACTATACGGATAGACGAGTCGAGTTCAAGGATATAAATCCAAAGATACACAGGAATGGTTCACAAGAGAGGTTAAACGTGCATTCTCCTGGGGATATGCTGGGATACATGGCTTGCAAGTGATCGAAGTTCAAAAAAGGTGTGATCTGATCGGTGGCATTGTGGGAACCCTTTCCCATTCGGTGATAGTTTGTCCCCTCTAGGGCCCATGCTCCTCAACAGCCAAGAACAGTTGTCAGAATGGCTACAGATTCTACACCCTTGCAATTAGCTGAGAGGGCTGATGTTCACAAGTCCTGCAAATCTTTCGAAACGCTTCTTAATGTCCTCAACGACTATTGTGAAGCAGCTGGCGCCATCGTTCTCTTGCAGAAGAAATTAGCGAAAGCTCTTCGGGAGACTGCCAGTTTAAAAACAACAAGAGAGATAGCTGGTACGTTAACAGAACATAACATAACACCATGTATTCATACGCACTATCAATGAGTGAAGCCAATGCCATGAATGCGAGCGCCGCTATCTTTGAGGCTTCGTCGGATATTGATTCCAAATTTGCCAAAATTGTGGACAAGGAATACGACGGAATCAGTGCAGAGGTCAAGAGGTGGTTTAAGAAACTTGCCGTGAGCGTGAACCTTATCTGTCTATCTGTGTATTAATTCATTTCGGCCCAACCTTTGCTAGAAAGAAGAGAAAGCTCATGACGAAAGAATGTTTAATGCTAATGCTAAGATTAAACAAGCTGGTAAATCATCGTGTATCCCGTGCGTTTCTGTGGACGGTTGGATGATCTTGTGTCTGTAAAGGTCAGATATACGAGAAGAAATCAAAGAAGAATCCTCGTGATGCCACAGACGAGCACGCTCGATACATTAACTTGATTAGTGCCCTTGGCCCAGAGATTTCGCAGGAAAAATAGTCAGATCGCTCCTTTCTTTCTTATACCTCATCTATATTCATGCGCTTCTAGTAATCATGCACTTAACGTGACACAGCGACATACATCGACAACTTATAGCGCGGCTGCGTGTCTTTCTAGGATTGCTGATTCAGAGTGGGTTAGAGCATATGAAGGTGTACGTCG
Source organism: Clitocybe nebularis (assembly GCA_900068955.1). NCBI lineage: Eukaryota > Fungi > Basidiomycota > Agaricomycetes > Agaricales > Clitocybaceae > Clitocybe > Clitocybe nebularis. The sequence continues at coordinate 71,465 of CEMJ01393082.1, read as the reverse complement.
ATTTTCTCCTACAATAGGCCAATTAGGGGAGTGGCGCGCATTATGCGAGGGAGGCTGGACAGGATCACTTCCACAGGATCTCCCTGACCCTGAAGAGAGTCAGCAAACTCAACCTGACCGTGACATTATCGACGAACGTCGTATCGAAGAGGAAGATCGCCAGGCCCCTACCACAATCAGGAATGTCGAGGTGCGCGACCCGCGAGAATCAGTTGAGCGAGCTCGGCCTCCGCCTGGATACACCTTAGGACCAGAACAAGCTCGGGACTATGTCCCGTTAACTCGAAATTCTCCAACCCTATTGAAATCCAATCTCATGCAAACAGTCTCTAGTGGTCAAGAACCGTCCTCGTCAACAGGGCCCTCGTCCTTCGAGCCTCCCAGGCCTTTTGTAGATCCAAATACAGGCTCTGTGCGATCTTTGTCCGCTTTCCCCTCTCCTCCTACCCATTTTCCACTCCCACCACCTCGTCGACAACAACCCTCCCAATCACAATCTTCACAGTCTTCTTCATATGCAAACCTTTCCACGTTGCCCCGACTAACGGAGTCGCCCCTACCTGGAGATGAGGGTGAGGGAGTAGAGGACCCAATAGTTTCATTTCAACCAAATCATGAGAACCTAATCAATTCGGATTCAGCTCCTCCATCCCCTGAAGAGAAGTTCCAGGAAACCTCCGCGCGCCCTGACCTCCTAGCATCTTCTACAGCCTACGATGATGACCATCAACGTCCAGCACCTATAAGATCACAAACGATGCCTCCCGCGGCGTCAGCCACTAACAACAACCTTGTTGACTCCCCGGACTCAAGAGTTTCACTTAATAGAGATGAATATCGTGATCAAGGGGGGGTCCATGAATTTGGTATGAATATAGGGCACCCATCTAAAAACCGTACAGTGGACCCCGCCAAAACACAGGCAGTTGAGAGAAGCGATACTAGTGGCAGTAGCGGCAGTATTGTTGCTGACATGCGCAACCGCTATTCAAATACCGTACGTGAACTTAATACATCCCTTCCCGTACCTCAAGTAACTTGACTTCTAGTCCGGGGCGACATCACCCATATTGAAAGATATTCCTCGACTTCCGCTTAGTGTCGGCGACCTAGCGACTAGATATCAATCTGCAGACGGCCCCTCTTCACCGCGCGCTAGGACATCACCCGTACCCCAGCAACTTCCTCCAACCCCGGTTAATACAGCTATACAGGGCCGTTCTCCCACCTCATACCAGGAGCGGACAGCCCACGGAGATCACAAATTCAGTTCGACTCTACCGACTACGAGTGTGACTCCCACCACTCCTACCCCAGGTGATGAAGCTTCTCGTAGGCGACAGCAAAGAATAAGCGACCTTGCAGCGCTGGAGTTGAAAGAGAAGCAACTACAGGAGCTGCAGGAGCGAGAACGGGATATCGCTATGAGGGCCCAAGAGCTGGAGCGGGACAAAGCACGCTTGATGAATGTGCGCCTGAGGGACGACTTCGCCGGCTCTAGTGACGGTCTGAAAAGCGCCACCAGCTCTCAGCCTCAAATGCAGCTTAGGCCTCGGGAACGCAAAACTTCTTTCCGACAGCAGCGCCCACAATCCCAATTAGACTCCGGACATCAGTCGCCCCCATCACCCAACATGATGAGGCCCCAATCACAGTATTCATACGGTACCAATCACCTCGTACCTCCGTCCCCGAATTCCGTTCACCCCTCTTATTCGCATGATGGCCAGTCATCTAGCAACAATCAATCGCCTACCTCCTCCCGTCAGTCGACGCAATATCAGGACGACCAAGCTCATGCGCCTTACTGTGGCTGCGAAACCTGCTCAGTTGCGAAATACAAGTTGTCTCAAGCAGCGCCCCACCCTGTGGATCTTCGGCCGCCAGCGAAACCTATCACGCTTAGGCCGGTAGAAAAATCTAAACCAGGATGGATGAGGAGACTGAGCATGCCCGTTGGAAACGCGTTCAACCTTGATTCTAAGAAAGGGATAGGTAATATTGCAAGTACTGGAAGTACTCAAGGGAAAGGCGGTATTTTTTCACTGGACGGGAAGAAGACTACCAGCACAACAAATCTAAGGGCTGGTATCTATGAAGACGGGAGAAGGAGCTATGACGCCAGTGGAAACAGTAATCGGAGTATGACGAACTTGGGCCGGCGCTGAGCTATGTATTTCTATGTAACCTGTTTTTTTTTTCTGGATATGCTCTGATATACCCTCCTCCACTGATTATATATTTATATCTTTATCTAAGTACCTATGTCTATGATAATTGGCAGCTTTCATTACCGATTTGAGATAGATGTCTGATCATTAGTTGGTGAATGGTAAATGGCCGGTTTGAGTTGACTGGTCGGGCGACATTTACAGCCAAGATAGTTGTGATTCGGAGGGTGCGGCAAGACACTGTTGTATGTACCTACGACAAGCCAATAGCACTCGTATAGAAAGACAAGCAAAAACAGGACATCAACGAGGCAAGAAAACATGCGATAGATGGAATGATAAACGATGGGCATTGAGTGTTGAATATGGTGCGGGTGTATGTAATAAGTCGTGCAGGTAATGTTGAATAGGTCAATGCGTGGTAAGACGGTCATGATGTGGGTAGTGTAACATGTAAAGGTCCCGGTCAAATGCATCAGAGGGCGTGGGAGTGTAATGTTGGGCCAGTGTGATTATGATGGTGAGGTGGCGTTTTTAATTGCGGAGGTGAATGGAGGTTGGCAGGCGCGGAGATTATAACCCTGAGGGTTCTGAGTATCACCTTGTTGGACCAGTTGGAAGGATCAAGCAGATATGACGGCATTCGTCGATGGTCATAAATCATATCCTAAACCGATTCCTACTGCACCGCCACGGATGGGTATGTTTGATGTCAGGCGTGTCAAGGCTGAATAATCCAATCATAAATATTCACATCCTTTTAGATGGTGTTTGCACCAAACTGTTGTGAATCGGGAGATAATGGAGTGGAGGAGAGGGTGGAGGCCCCAGTGAGGGGCTCGAAAACCCGAATAAACAGAGGAGTATATGCCCTGGGGTCCATGTCGAGTTATTTCTATAAAAGAGGTCCCGTATCAAACACCTTGCGGAGTAGGCTGCTGTGTTACGGTTACATCTCTTGCCTGTCCTTGGATGTCCTGAGAATAGATATGAAGATACGTGAGTTACTATACATAAAGCATATAATCTCTGAAGTAGTGGGAGGGGAGAAAGGAGACAGCAAAGCGAATGAGTACTAACCATCCGCTGCTTCTTGATAGGCCTTGGCCTTGCACCAGGTAGCCCAGCTTTAGCATTGACAACGACTTTGGATTGGATTGGATTGTTATTCCCCAACCCCCCGCTGCCATTGATATTACTGGCTCCATTGATGGCTTCGTCCCTCTCACGCTTCTTCCCTCTCTTGTCTTGATCTACAGAATACCCATAAGAATTCTGGACCGCAGTTGTAGGTGCAGCTGTCACAGCACCACCATAGCTTGTCGCACCAGCCCGCAAGGGAGTACCAACTCTGCCAGGTACTTGCCCAGGCGTTAGTGTCGGTTTCGTTGATCCCGGCCGTGGAACAGTAGATCCCGGCCTTGGAACAGTTGAGCCAGGTCTAGAGACCGATGCCGCTCCTTGGTTGGGTATTGTTGATCCTGGCCTCGGAACAGTTGATCCTGGCCTCTGGACAGTCGACCCTGCCGAGCCAGGTATTGTTGACCCTGGCCTTGGCGTACCAGAATGTCCTGGTGCCAGCGCTGGGGAACCTCGGTTGAACGAGGATGAGGAGGCTGATGTGGGTATCGGTGCCTGGATGGGCTGAGGGTGTGTGGCCGAGGGTAACAGGTGGGCCTGGGCTTGTTGTAGCTTAGCAAGGCGTTTGAATTCCTTCTGTTGGAGATGGATATTCAGAACCTAAAACAACTGCAAAAGGACATAGACATAGTATGCACTAACCCTCTTTTTACGATCCTCACGGGCCTGTGCAGACTCGAGAACGAGTGCATTAGGGTTCCACTATGGGAGCGTGGGATAGACATAAGATGAGCGGGACGGATGCTGAACAAAGAAGGGAGATACGAAGAAAAAAACATACGCCTTTAAGACCTTCTAAGCTCATGGTGAACGCTTCTCGCTGCGTCTTGATATCGAAGGGCGTGATTTGAATACGCTGTTTGGGGGGAACCTGGATCATAGTTGATAGGTAGTCGTCCTTCTTCAAAGAGTGTTTGCCTTTGTGCGCGAAATGCGTAATGAGTCAGCAAAAGGCGAAACAAAGTCCCGAGGAATGTCCACAACGACGCAGAAGACACGTACCAGGGATGCCCTTTATGAGATGTTTGTAATTGTTCTTTTTCTTCTTTTCCCCCTTTCCCCCGGCCCCCTCATCATCGTCATCCCCGCCATCCGCCACACCAGCACTCCCAGGCGTATTCACTTCTTTGCCCTTCCCCTTATCCAAGATTCCGTTTGTGATGGGCGTTGGAGGCATGGGGCCCGCATGATCAAGATCCGTCTCCCCAGGTGCGGCGAATGGACGGACATACTTGTCATAAGCGGGTAAAAGGCAGAACCGGGCGAGGAGGTCTTGAGTGCTTGACAGATGCGGCGGGTGCGTGTGAGGGGGACCTGATGAGTACAGAAGGAAAGAGATAGTTAGACCGGACTAATCCTAGTGGATGAAATAGAGATGTATAACCTGGCGGAGGGAGAAAGAGGTGTGGCGTTGGAGATAGTGATGAAGGTGGTGGTGGTTGTGAAGTTTTATGGTTAGAGGGGCCAGCGACTGCATTTGTAGAATCACTGTTCATGACAACGATGGTGATGATACGATATACAGCGCGAGCGACGGCGACGAAGAGGCCAACGGCGGCGACGGGCGAAGAGTGGCGACGACGGCAATGATGAGCAGAGTGAACAAGACTGGAAAGTTGTAAAGCCGTGTTTGGCCCTGTTGTTCTACTTTTCCTTCCCCCCGGTCCGACTCTTTCCACCTCAAACGTTGGATGTAGTACAATCCTCTTATGTTTTCTTTCTTACCCACCTTTGTTTATCATCCTGATAAAAGAGGGGCCGCGGGGCACAACGCCTGACTCTTTCATTGTCGCTTCAGCTTGCTAAACCCTAGCAAGTTTGAGAAAATTAGGCATTCGTCCTTTGCTCAGAGTAACGTAAACCTTCTCCGACATCGGTGTTCTATACTCTATGGGGAGTCGGTCTGAGGACTGTCCCATTGATATCGGTAATCTTTTATCCCTCGCCCTGACGGCCTCAACGAAAGAGCACTTGAAACACTCTTAGTGAGCCTTTCTCAGCCAAGGATGGCCTCGATCCTATTCTTTGTCTGCACATGCAACCTCAGACCTCTCGGACAACGCATTCTGGGGCAGTAGGCGCCCGATGACGCTTTTATATTTTGAGGAACGATATATTCCAACTTCGGTGTGCTTGGTCTATCCAGACTTTTCCCGTTATTTACGTTAGTACTTGCGTTCCAAATTTCAAGAATAAAGGTTCCAAAGGAATAACAAAGATCGTTATAAGTAATTAAGGAATATCTATAGTACAGTAAACTTGAAGATATATCTATATGGTACAATTTTATGTTTATGTTTCAATAACTTCTATGCCAGGGATGATGAACCAGCATCCGTAGACCCGTACCCCGTTGCTCCAACTCTAAGATCTTTGCTAACTCGAGAACGTCCCCTCTCTACAACCTTCAGCTTCTTCTTGCCCTTTCCCCGTCCAACAGGTGTAGGAACGTTAGCGGGTGGCATGGCTGGACCTCTTACGAGCATTATCGCTATCAACGAGACTAACAATATCCCCCCAGCCATCATGAATACGGCTTTGGGGAAAGCAGCGACTGTCCCGCTATATACAAGCCCAAAAAGCATGGGCTGTCACAAGTTATTAGTAAAGGCAGACTACGCGTGGAGATCAATGTACTTACACCCAGAATCATCTGTCCCGTGGCCTGTAGCACGGCCAACGCCCCAAAAAGTGCGCCAACCCCTTCCTCCTTGTTACCGGCAGCTTCTCCTGTCCCTTCGGCGTCCAGAGCTCTGACCTGCAATATGCACAATGCAAGGCTTTGTATTGCTGGAACGGCGCCGCTTCCCAAGCTACTTAAAGTTGTTGCGAACACGAAAAGAGCCTGGCTCCGTTCTTTAGAGTGATATGTCGGTGTACCTCCATTCAAGGTATGTACTTTGTACGAAGGCATAGGAGCCAGCGCCACGAGGGTATTAGAGAGGATGTCAAGCATAAGTGAACATCGTGTCAAGATGAGGTCGAACGAGATCTCTCTTGCTAAGTGAGCTTTAGTTGGTTTGGGCTTCTTCCCTTTGGGTACGGCGGCGGTAGAAGGGTTGCTTTCAGTAGGTAGTAGTTTGGGCTTCAATGCCCGAATAATCACTAATATGGTAAAAGTCAGTTATGAGTAAAGACTAGAAATGAAGACGTACCAGGCAAAAGGAATAACAAGAACACGGCCCTAGCACCACCAATAAATGAGATATAGTAACTAAGCTGCTCAGCACCCCAGCTATAAACATGTCCTGCATATAAATATTTAATCTGGTGAACTCCCTGTGGAAACAAGGTTTATTGTAAGCGAGCAATCTCGACAGTCAAAAAGGCACTCACATTAGAAAGCATAAAACCGAACAAAGCGGCACCCAAGAAGGTCAGACTCCAGTCCTTCCTCTTTTTGACACCTCCTTCAAAGACTACCACAGGTAGAAATACTGCAAGCGGACTGAGGAAACCGCCTTCACTTGCCCGGACATCCCCGCTGCCGCCCCCTCCGGATCCTTCACCAACGACATCATCATCAGTTGCCTTCCTCTTCCCTTTAGCATCCGCTTTGGCAACGTAATCCAAAGCAGCTTTCTCTTGCTTCATCTTGTCTAACGATTCGGGGAACACCAACAGCACCAGGACAAAGTTGATAAAGGAGCAGATTATAGCGACCCAAAATACCGTTGTGACCATGGGCACGCTATCCGATCCTGACGTCGCCCAGATAGGATTTCTGATGAGGTATCCACCAATGCTAGGGCCAACACTAAATCCAAAGTAGAATACACCTGAGAAACGAGAAAATATGAAGGCCCTTGAACCGCTCGACGTGCAGTCACTCAGATATGCGGATGTCGCGGATTGCAATGTGGACCAACCCCCAAGAAGACCTTCAATGATTGGCGCAAGGTAAAGGAGTTTATGTCCATGTGAGGAAAGCGGTGATGAGGGTGTCGAAACGAGAATAAACGTAAGGTCACTGAACAATACGCAACGATGATGAGATCAACTTTTAAAGGAAGACAGGTAGAATACATACGTCAGGAAGAGTCCAAATGTAGCAACAGCAAGGACCTTAGTCCTTCCATGCCGCTCGCCAAAATGTCCCCACCAGCCTGTAGTTAAGGCTGAAAGGAGACCCATAGTTGTGGTCATTATGGTTTGTAGGCGTGCAGCCCCAGCTTGCACTGCAGGGTCGCCCATGCATCTGGCAGAAGGAAGCCGTCGGGGGTCCTCGCCTTCATCGTTGTCTTCAGTGAAAGCTGCGGTGGACGCTGGAATGGAGACTATCGTCGAGTTGTCACGGGCTCGACTGAAGTGATGGGGATGAAGAGAGGGTCCTAATGGGTCTAAAGAATAGTAGAACGGGATGGAGAGATGAGGCGTCGGTTCGAAGGAGGAGTGTGTTAATGTATGGTTGTAATCATGGTGTCCATAGAGGCGGTTACATGACAGTTGAGTGAACACTTCGATTCGGGGGGCAACAGTCATACCACGCTGAGTATCCACAAGTCAGGGAAAGAAAAGACCATCATGACGAAGGAACATACCACAAGCGCGGCAGTGATCGCAAACGGCACAAGCCTATTGAGATCCCATACCACTCGTCAACAATGTATTTGCTTCCGTTTGAATTAAATGAACTCACCACAATGGCCTCGCGCGGTAAAACGGTTTCTTGGCAGTTTCGTCACCTCCGCCCAGCAAAGGTTCAGATTCTGACGCTTGAGCAACCATGGAATGCTCGCGATCAAATTCAGCCGCTGACTCGGGATCCATTGTTGGATACTTAAGTGAGGAAGAGACTAGCACAAAAGAGCGGGGAGTTGGAGGGGTGGACGGTTTAGTATAATTATTTATCAAACAAGCTTGACGGGAAGGAGAGAGGGAGAACCCGAACAAGTCTGGATCACCGGCGAAAAGATTTAATGGAGGCATCCTTCAACTGATCCAAGGTATAAATATTGTTTGTTAGCGCCAAGATCGTAAAATTGGGGTTGGACACAAGTTGGACATGCAGTAGGGGCATCTGTAACAGGAGGCAAAGGCGTGTACGGGGAGATAATAACTTATACGATAGGCTTGCCCGCTTATGGGTACCTCAAAACTCTATCTACATCAGAACGTTGGATGCACATGCAATTCTGACTCACGACAGCCCACAGCTGCGCCAGCGGCCCTTCGCAAGACCCTGAACAAAGTAATTTGTAAGTGTGAATTCCAACCGGATCTATGCCGGTCTTGATGTCGGCAGGCCTTGCGGCTGCCACCTTGCATCACTGTTGAGGCTATGAATCAATCTACACAGCGTCCTTGATAACAAAAAACTTCATTGATTGATTGAGCTCCGCCGCCGCCGCCGCACCATCTCTAGCCAATTATAACTTATGGGCCGACCGCAGCCACTGGAAAAAGGTCGTACATATTTCGAAGTCTGAACTCACACCCAAATCAAGGGGCCTTGATTCTTGAACTCTAGCACACGACCAAAGGAATAACCAGGCGTACGTGCGAATGCCAGCCAAGCGCTTCTCCCAAACAACCCATGAATGGTCACGGTCGTTCTATAGCCTGGCAAGGCGTGTGAATGAGAATATTTCTGTCATGCTGCGGCTCGTTGAGAAGCAAAGTCTGTGCACAAGACTCAAATGACGTCCAAGTTCGTTTATTCCGGTTTCATACGATTACCACCTCATTCGTCAGTTCATTCGTAAGTCGCCCAAACGAGGCTGTTGCTGGTGTGGATCTTCGGACTGCTTACGGTGGTCTGCTTAGACCTGGTGTGCCAGGATGTGTCTTCGTAAAGCAGATATTTACATGATCGTATGTATTCGAAGTTTCTACAAGAACGGCTTGAGAGCCTGGGGAAGGATCTGAGAAATCGCAGCACCATTGGGGGGTTCGATCGATTGGAAGTACTGCGATAATCAGGTATCAGTTTTGGCGCGTACATCATTCGCAGCTAGTCAATAATACTCACGGTACCCCACCAAGGTCCAGCTGCCCACCAAGCAACACCTAAATTCGGGGCCTCGTCTAAGTAAAAACCACCTAACCGAAGTAGAAGTCACTAACCAATCCAGACACCGGACTGTTGCATAGAGCAGAGTGCTCCCTTGACGGCGGCAATACAGTTGGCGTTGGAACCAGCGCCGATTTCACCCAAGAAGCCCTTGAGGTTATTGGCCTTGAGCCAAGAGGTTGCTGCGGCTAGACGTTCAGCGCCGATGGTAGAAGAAACACAAGTCGCGGATGTTCCCGAGCCGTCAGAGTCGAGATATTGGTGCATTTCTATGGGGGGTGGTTTGGTTCGGGGACTATACATGAGCGCAGGCTCACTCACCAATGGCGATGTTGTTGTTGGGATCCTTGATGGCACCAAAGACAGCAGAATTACCAGAACTGACCCATGCTAAAGCAGATGTAAATCACAATGTTAGGTACAATAAGTCATAATCACGTACTCCAGGCTCCAGTCCACGCTTAGAGAAAATGTTTAGATGTAGGTCTGCATTGGAAAGTAAGGAGGGCAAACTTACAGGTCCCTGTGAGGTATAAACACGTCAACAATAATGCAGTAGTACAAGGAATATTACAGACCTTCAACGAGAATAAGTTGGCTGGTGGCGCCACTAGACCTGATACCATTGACAGCGGCTTGGTTCTTTTGGGGTACTCTTAGCTCCGTTTCAATGAATGTGATATGGCTTAGACGTTACCATGTTGAATACGGTAGAGGCAGCAATATCGTAAGGCTCATTCATTATGTCTAGAAGTATCTTGTCGGTTAAAATGAGAATCATATATATCTAGATGATACACACCGAAGATGACTTTTGAGTTGGATTTCTAGTGACCGGAGATTAGCTGGGCTAGCATGACATGGCAAACGTTGAAACTTACAAACTCATTGGCGAGGTTCTTCCACCCTAGATTAGAATATCAGCGATAACGTACACAGTCCTTAGCAGATTGCGAACATGTCTGGAAGCTATACATATTAGGTGTTAATTTCTAAATTTCCTAGGAGAAATGACCACATGCCCATTAGTGTCGGTGATGATGCCACCGTTGTATCTCATATAGTTGTGAGCTGAAGAAAAAGTCAGCGAAAGAACGCCGAGAAGGCTAACGCGATGAATATTTACGCTCAATAGCAGCATAGGCGCCCTTGTTCGTGATGTAATTTACGGTCTAGTATTATCGGTCAGAACCATTTCTGTGTCATGGAAGATTTTTCACCAACCGTTTTTAAAGAAGCGAGGTAAGTGGCATCGAATGAACCTGTGAGTCCAGATGCAGGGGGACTAAGGCGCTCTAGCTGGAACGGAATCCGGAAGGTGTTGAAACCTTGTCCGACAAAGTACTGGATAGACGGATCAACATCCCGATGCTATATGAGAGAATCGGTTGATACACACGTCGATGGATGAGGTGGCGGGCCAGATATAATCTTTCCCCAGAGTTCCCTGATGACTAGAGTAAGGGCAAAAAGATAGCATAAAGTATATGAAGCTGACTGGGATATTCTGGCTACCGAATTCGGCGCCAGATTGGTTAACACCAAAAAATTTGAATTTTGTCAAGGCTCCAGAGCAGACTGAGGATGTTGGTTGAGTGGCCGTTGTCGTCGTCGTGGGGCCCGAGCCACCACCGGGCTGGCATTGCGAATAATCTACAAGAAAATTCAATAATCCATCAACACCATTGACTACATTCCAGGCGTACAATCGTTAAGGAAGACACAAGAGTTTCCGGCATCACAAGTAGTAGATCCGCTATAGCCGATACCCTGAAGGATACAGATATTTGTTAGGGGTACACCCAAATTGTGCTCCAACTGAACTCACTCCGCACTGACCCCAGACAGCAACCGACATTGCTGGAGTGCTCAGGGCGACAAGAACTGCCACAGAGGCAAAAGATGATAATGAGGACCTCATTCTTCAAAATGTTTGAGGAAAGCATTCGGATTTTTGCCCTGTTTAAATAGTCTTGTAGAAAACACCTCGCAAGCTTTCCGCCAAAAATCCGACATACCTCCTTAGAAAGAAGTGTTGTCACATGGACGAGACTACAGGTCTTTTGACCTTTGTGACCTCTTGAGCACCACAAATCTTCCGAGTGCAGTATGTAACGAGCAACGATCATCTTCTCTGTCATGCACGGCGGGTGATACTTTTTGAACATTATGTCGGCCGCAACGATTATTCACCTTGGTTGATCCAGAAAACATACTGATTCGAACCTCCCAGTTCACGAGCTCAGGAATCAGCCCAGAGTTGAACTTGAGTAAAGATGTTGACCGAAGTTTACCCTCCCATGTGTCAAACAAATAAACAAATGTACTTGAAGAGTTGAATAGTACGTTACAGGCGTCCGTTTTAATTTTGGCGCATGATCTCAACACCACGAAAGAATACTCGAGGGACACATGAGCGGAAGTTTTGAGGTTTAAATTTGGTTTAAATCCCATCGCCAAGCTCGGCACGAGCGGGCAAATATCGGGCTGTCGAACATGATAAAGAAATTGTCGGAGCAATACATAGAATACATATTGTTTGGTGTGATAATTGTGGCCTGGTGTAAGTCTTCATACCACAAAAAGAATATGTTGGGCATGAAAACATTGAAATAAGTAGTGAAAACTAACCTCAGCGGACATTTGACCCACCCAACCCTGTACTACGCCTCATGGCTCCAAGATTGGAAGACCCTTCTCCACGGTCCTCGGGTCTGGCTTGGGTAGATGCACGCCTATTTCCGAAAAAAGAGGTTCGGGGTGCCGCTTCACGCTCCCAGTCCCATGGGGTGGTTCTCGGCTCAGCCTGACGTCGATTATTGGAATATAAATGGTTTGCAATGCCCCCTAAAGCAGCTCCTGTCCAAAACCCGGGTCTCCATCCTTGGTTGGCAGCTTCGTTCGGGGTTTTTGAGTATGGCGGGGGCGGTCCTTGTGTGTCATCCATGCCACCTGGGAACCACCCGCCAGAATTACCAGGTCGGGGTCGGGGCGGATGGGGACCTCTAGAGGCTTCAGTACGCCCTAAACAAGACCGGAAGAAACTATACAGAATAAAGGATAGAAATATAATCCAGATGACGTAGAAAATAATGGACGATGTATCATAAGCTGAGTGTTGGCGTCAGCCGTCGTTTTTTTTGTATACGTGTTGCCCCTTACATCTCCGGACGGGTGTATCAGCGTTGCGGAGTACACCTGGAACATGTACCAAGCGATATTCCAGAGAGCATGATCCTAAGAGACGTTGTAAGTTTCAGCTAGATAGATGATGCTTTATAGATGGGGGACGGACAGACCTTTCAAGACATACGGATCCCCCGGTTTAGACCATCCTTCACACGAAACTTCTACCCTTCCAAACCGTAGTGACTCTGGTAAGTCTGCCTCACACTAACATATATAGAGGATGGAGGAAGAGTCACAAAATTGGTCGAGAGGTATAAGGTGACGCGCTCACTTTCCAATCAACCTCTGTACCAAATCCACCTGGAAGACTGACACAGCGAACAACCTCCGGCGTGTATAATTTGCAAGGTGCACCCTGGCATATAAGTTGTGGGATCGGACTTGTACGACGTGAAGTGGTGAAAGAATCCTTGTAAAATGTTAATGCTGGAATCTTTGCCAGCTCGAGGCGGGACATCGTGATAGTATATGGAAAGCCAGCCTCTCAATATGCACTACCAAATATAGGCGTTCAGTGCAGGGACCTCGTTGTGTACTTGTCACTGATTGACGTGTCGGTCGCTGGCAGGTCGTGGCAGTACGTATATACACCGCAGCAAGCAACAATAACTTTACTACTACTCGGTATATGATAGTTGACGTTGAAGTCCTACAATAGTCAAGTTGTATACTAAAGGTCACTACAGAGGACACCCCCCGCAGAATCCATGCCCACACCCCCAACAGCTCGCAGCGTGAACGCCTGATGTCTGCAAAATCAATGACACTATACTGACCACTCCCTCACCAAGCACGAATCCACTAGCTATGACTATCAATCGAATGTCACTTTTATCTTTGGCATATCTGGTGCGATACACATATTCCATAATTCCTCCGATTAGACGAGCAATGGAAAACGAAGGCGTGTTCAGGAAACCGATTGCAAAAGCGACACCGGAAGGGATCCACTTCCCTATCCAATGTTGTCGTCTAGTGGTAAACGTTTTCGTTGCTGAAAGAAGCCCAAAGAGCAAAGAAAACCCAATCATAAACGACGCGCTGTTCTGAGGCAATTGACCATCGCCTGAGATAGATATCAAGTTGAGAGATTGTAAGGTGTATGACAAGTACTCACGAAGAAGCCTCGCCAAACTGAGCCACACATAGGCGGTAGGAGCTGGAAAAGATGGTCCAGGAATGACATAGGCACGGTTATACAGCGTGAATGCAGTTGTTGTGACCACAATGGACACCGAGGATCCGATCAGCTGGCCATAGAATTGGGCTCGGGGAGAAGCGTGACAAAGATGTCCAGTTTTCAAGTCTTGCATAAGATCTCCAGCCCTTCAAAACTTAGCACGAAAACCAGGAGATCAGCTAAGCCTCTTACTGTTGTGCGCCTGCCTCGGCGACCCCTCCTGCGATGATATTTGCCACAATATTTCCAGGCTGGACCCATGCGAAAAATAGCTGCGATATCTTACCCAACCCAGAAACTGGGTTCAAGTCGGTTTCGCCAAGGGCACGGACTCTGATCGGGAAAAATGAGCCCTTGCAAAGGCGCTGTACAGTGGACATACCCGATAATGCTCAACATTCCGCCGAGTACAAACCCGAGAACAGTTGCCCAAGGTTTAATACCGTCATGACCGAAAACGATCCAGACAAGGATAGTGCCGATAACGACACTGGAGAGTAACCCACCGACAACCCATCTCATGGGAACGAGCCTATCCTCTGTTTCAGTCTCATGATTATCCGTAGTATCTCCACCGATGGCAGAATAGTCTTTCCGTCGACTCGAGACAAGGTCGGAGACGTAATCAACTCCCACAGGCAAAAGAGATACAAAGCTATCTGCACACATGATACCAAGGGATGTCCAAAGAATCCAGCCGCGTGCACCGTTTGACATGTCACCAACAGGACCTGGGGCCCATCCAGAAAGCTTGGAAAGGGGCGACAAAATGGCCCAGCCTACAAACATGCCCTTGAGACAGGTCAGAAGGATGAGCCAGACGAGAAAAGTGCGAAGTATACCATGTTCATGCTCAGGGTAGTTGGGAACCCCATAATGATACCTTAGGATCAGTTAGACCAGCTTTTGCAGGAGTCCGAGATAACAACGTACCCTGACCAATATAAGACAAACTAGGTGTAAAATACCACAACCATTCTCGAGCGAGGTAGTTGCCAAACAGTGGAATTGCAAAGACGACCGGGAAAAAATATGCAAAAAGCTTCCAAATTAAACCTGAGCGTCAGACACGATCATGGAAACAAGAATATATCTTACAGTCAAAAACCCTGAGGTAAGGAAGCTCCAACTGAGCGAGCGCCAGCCGTCATGCTCAATAACTTCCCTCTCACGGTCAGGTTCTTCGTCAGGTTCTTCGTCATTCTCCACGATCGTGCTGCCAGGGGATTCGATGCTTTGTGTGTCTTGATCTTCGTCCTCCGGGTCTAGTTGCCTATACCCCTTTCTATGTCTCACGGTGGTATCTGGTGGGGGTAATTTATGTAAAACCGAGATCAGCTGGGCTGTGGCTGTCCCAGACGGAAAGCTAAGCTGTTCTTCTATGATCTAATCAAGCTTATTAAGATGCATGAAATGTTGCTATTGCATGCTAACGAACCACTTGCTTGCGTATCGGTGGCGAGAGAAAAACGCTACGAGTTTCCATTCAGCACTCGACAGTACCTACCAGGTGCTTAATAACCTACCCAAAATATGCGACAGCACACGACCATCCTATAGCAGAGAGCCAAGTCAGGTGAATAGGTGGTACGCCATCACGTTCTTCACTGAGCAGAGTTAAAGCAGGAAGGATTCCAACAAATCCAGCAGCCAAAGGCATCGTTCCGGTTGCGACCGCGGTGGTCTGTACGACGATGATTTCCTGAGGCGTGAGAGGAGTGGGCAGTATACGAGAAATAAGAAATCCAATAAGAGCTGACTGTATAGACATCCTGACGATGACGTGAGAGTTTGAGCCTGACGTTGCATCCAAGAATTGACGCACATAGAAATCCATCCCGATTGGAGTCCAAGGCTTAAATTCGTGAAGCAAATCAGGCATCCAATTGCTAGTCCCAACAATACTGCAGTAAATGTGAACTCTGGCTGTGAGGTTGATCCTTGCACCAGGCCAGTGCGCTGTCTACCGGAGATTGAAAGATATTCAGCAGGTATTCTACAAGAATCCACCGGACCATACTCACCTTGACCAGTTCATGATATTGATATGCATTATCGTCGAGGTCTACTTGAGCTTATATACCCCAAGGGTCAGTCAGCACAGGGGACATGAATTTCTAAACCAGCCATAATTGGAAATTCGCGTGTTGACCGCGCTGTTGTGTCCTGTTATGTGGTATTGTGACAGAAGATAAGATCTTAATCATTCAACTGACTCAAGAGCAACTCCTTAAGTTCAACTCTCCTCCAAGTTGCGATCCTTTCGCTCCTCTTCCTCTACTAGAAACCCCGCCATTTACTCTGCGTGATATCCATATCCTATGGTTCAAAAAATCAGATCTGCGGAAGGTGTTTTGCGCGTGATACCACCACCAGGCCATCCTGCAATGTTAGTTTCCCTCTCTTATCTTCGAGTTACTGTTACCACTTCGATTTTCCAGACTGCCAAAGGAGGGAGAACGAAACATCCTAATAACCTCTGCGCTACCGTACTGCAACAATGTTCCTCACCTTGGTGAGCCTGCCTACTCACAATAAAATTTCCGACAAACCCTAAAGGGCGATAGGAAATATAATTGGGAGTACACTCAGTGCAGATGTGTTCAGCCGGTGAGAGTGCCCCCCTCTTTAATCCACGAGGCTGCGCTGATTACCAAGCCCAGTTATAATCGTGCGTTGTATACCGACCACATATCACTAACTTAACCGTAACCCAGGGACAAGAAACATAACTACTTTATATATCTGTGGTACTGATGAGTATGGGACGGCGACAGAAACGCAGGCTATAAAGGAAGGAATAACTCCACGCGAGCTTTGCGACAAATATTTTGTACTTCACAAGGAAACCTACGAATGGTTTGAAATAGGGTAATTTCAACTATCCTATGCCAGAGCAACCTAATTATGACTCTCTCGATAGATTCGACTATTTCGGACGCACGTCAACCCCTCTACATACCGAGTAGGTATCTATAAGATCTACTATTCAAGCACGAGTTGACCCTATCGTCAGAATATGTCAAGAGATCTATACGAATCTAGGCAAAAATAGTCTTCTCGAAAAACAAGATAAAGATCAGACTTACTGCGAAGGGTGTCCGAAGTGAGGAAACGCCATCTTAATCAACTCTGTTTTATTGATGCCCGTAGATTCCTGGCGGATCGCTTTGTTGAGGGGATCTGTCCTCATTGTGGCTATGAGGTATATACATCTATTACCCGTCGACCTATGATCACAATTCGTCCAGGATGCTCGCGGCGATCAATGCGATGGCTGTAGTCGAACTTTGGACGCCGTAGATCTGATCAAACCTCGATGCCTAGTAAACAAGACACATGTTGTCACAACCCGAACATCTGCACACATGTACCTCGAATTAAATAAGATCCAGACCCAGACGGAAGAATGGATCAAACGATCATGGAAGGCAGGGAAATGGTCACCCAATGCTGTCATAAATGCCGATGGAGTGATCATCGATGCCCGATTGAAGGGTGGCTTGATTCCAACGCCGCTAACCCGAGATCTTACTTGGGGTGTACCTGTTCCCATTCCTGGCGAAGATGAGTATGGAATGAAAGGGAAAGTTCTTTGTATGTCCCTCTGTTACAACTATTCAACATCATGAACTAAATCGTCTTCTAGATGTCTGGGTAAGTACTATGGGTTTATATACATTTCCTTTCCTCAAAGAGACATGGTTTAGTTCGATGCACCCATTGGATACCCTAGTATCACGGCTAACTACACGCCGGAATGGAAAAAATGGTGGTTCAACCCTGAACATGTTAACTTATATCAATTCATGGGTAAAGATAATGTATACTTCCACACGGTTTATTGGCCGTCGGTTCAAATTGCCGACGGTCGGGATTGGACAAAACTGCATCATCTTTCAACCACGGGTAAAATCTTTATTGTATATAAAATAAGCAATGCCTAACGAGAGCGGCGGATCCAGAGTATCTGAATTATGAAGGTGGAAAGTTTTCCAAGAGTAGAAATCGCGGAGTTTTCGGGCCAGCTGCAAAGGACACAGGGATCCCCGCTTCTGTTTGGAGGTACTACCTATTATCCACAAGACCTGAGACAGCAGATGCTATGTTCTCCTGGTCAGATTGTGTAAGTACAGTTTATCTTTGGGGTGCCAAAATCTGACAAGTCGGTAGATCGCGGCAAACAACAACGTCCTCTTGAACAAGTACGCCCCTATCTTATACCACTACTAGAATGTAATTGACCCTTTGGCGGCAGCTTTGGAAATTTCGTCAACCGTGCCCTCAAGTTTGTGTCCTCTCAATACGATAGCATCATTCCCGAAGGCGACGAGCCGGGGCCGTTGTCTCCGAACGATCCTCATGATTCAGATTTCATTTCATCAGTCAATGGCCTTCTTAAAGACTATATTGATGCTATGGAGGCTGTCAAAATCCGCCTCGGGCTTCAGATTGTTATGCACATATCCATGCGCGGCAACAACTACCTGCAGTCATCTGGTCTAAACAAGGCATTGATTGCAGCAGACCCAAAGCGATGTGGTCAGGTTATTTCCCGCGCCATAAATCTTATCTATGTGCTTTCCGCTTTGGTTTATCCGTTCATGCCCGCCGCGTCCGAGTCGATACTCGCCCAACTAAATGCACCTGCCCGAGTCGTACCAGAAATTCTTTCTACCGACATACTTGCTGGACACACTATCGGAAAGCCAGAGCATCTATTCAAGAAGATCGAAGAAAGCATGGCAGAGACCTGGAGAATCAAATTTGGTGGCGAGGATCCAGCTACAACAGCCGTCTCTTCAAAGCGCAAGGCAGCGACGGCAAAGAAGGGGGGTGCAAAACCAAATCCTGCTTCGGATGCTCCTAAATCGCCAGAATTTCTGGCTGTGGAAACAAAGGTAGCAGAACAGGGTCAGATTGTTCGTGCATTGAAGGCGCAGACACCAAAGACGGCCGAGCTAGATGCTAAGATTAAGGATGCGGTAGATACACTGAAGAAATTTAAAGGGGAATTGGAGGCTCTGCAGACGTAGGTTGCAACTACCAGAGTTTTCGTCCTTGTATATGCCGTGTTTTAGTGAAGAGTTTGATTTGTTTGTTCGAATCATTGCTGTGTCTAAATATAATACTTCCCCAATCCCAGGTTTCTCTTGCGCTTTCATGGATGTCTCCCCCACATCAGAACTGGTGACAGCTTCCACGGATTTTGTGGTATGTCCTGCTCCAGCATACGGTGCCCACAAAAGTCACACAATGACTGATAGATAAAGCGGAAGCGGAAGCGTTATGCCATCGACCCCTGCCTCGGCTTTTATTCCGCGAACAGCCCATCGCCACCCATACACGTGGGTTGACATGTCACAGCCCCTTTGTGAGGTTATTTTGACTTAGGTTCCATAGACGGACCAACCCTTCGTAATTTCAGCTGTACCTGTCGCCACGGATTTTTCACAAAGGGAGTGTCTGGTTGGGGCTCCTCTTATTGTCGAACAAGAAACATTTTTCTCCGGTCCACTGGAAAATACACCTGGTCGGGTTCCGCCCATATGTGGATCTTCAATCTTCTCGGAAACTAGCTTCTCGACCGCGGGGGGTGATAAACGTCCAGTGCTTGATTCGGATAATGTTCAAGTCCCTGTAGAATTTTTTTTACAACGGATAGCTAGATCAAAGCTGAAGAAATATGGCCGCCGGGGTCGGAGATTCATTGAACTGGGCTCGCCAGTACCTCTGGAGATGAACGAAGACGATCCCGACGACGGCCAATTATATATGGGACCTATCAAATCTCGTCGTTTGGATGCCCCAAGAATCCAAACCTCTTCAGATAGCTCGTATATCCCGTCGCCACCCAAGAACGTCGGAAGTGATCATACGCACAAGCGCAAGCGAAATCATAAGAAGAGGAAATCTCTTGCAGAACGACTGATCCAGGCTTCTTTATTGACCCACGGGAATCCAGCAGAATGTCTTTTCAAACCCTCACGTGCCAACTCTAGTCTGACTCCTCTACCCATTGCGTTTGTTCCAGAGACACGGCACACGGCACAACGGGGCCATCGGACATGGACTTTGGTGGATCCTAAAAAGGCAGCTCCTTTCCGCTCAGCATCCTTCATATCCAAGCAGGCCTCTTTGACAGCGCCAACGGTTCATAAACCTCTTACAATGTGGAATACATCAGGGGATGGTCTAGTCAGAGACTCGGAATCCAGAATGACCCCCAAAGCTAGAGGACAGTTGCAGATCCTGAAGCAAAATCAAAACAAACCAATACGCTCCCGCCCACTCGCGTTTATTTCTCTTCGTGACGCTGAAGAAGCATACTCATTCAAACTGAAGGCTAACAGGTTTTGTTGAATAATACAAGTGTCGGATAGACCCACTTATATCCCGTTACCAGAAAGCGCATACTAGGCAGGCAAAACTGTACGGATGCTGGATCTCCGTCCCCCAAAGTAACTTCAATACCCCCGCCTCTGCCCCTCGTTGGACAACAGTTTACGAATAATGGAGGATTATCTGGGTATAACTCAATCTTACCAGAGGCCCTTTCCCCGAATAGCATCGCTGCAGAGTCACGAGAAGTTTCTATGACAGACGCCGGCAACGGGGCCCTCGTTGTTGGGGATTGCAATCATCCAGAAACTGATTCAACAAGTGTGCCCTCATCAAGTATTGTATGTGAGGGTAAAGAGCCCCCATTGCCTTTCAATCATTTTTCACCCTGTTCTCATTCTTACACGGAGTCGCATGTTCCGCTTACTTCCTATCCTGTGACACCGCCGAAACCGTTGAAACCGCTTGCGTCGTTTTTCGATGGCTTTTTAGATCGTGTGCGCCATGCCACCAAAACCCACACCGCTACTCTACCCAGTCAACAAAAAGGAAGAACTGATCCGTCTCCAATGATACCTGTCTCACCCTCGGAGTCGGGTGAATACGAAGTCTGATAATATTTCTTACAACATTAAAGCATTCCAATACTCGACATCTCTTATGCCAGAAACCTCAAGGTCTAGTCTCACCATCATACACAAATCACATCCGCCTCCGTATGCGGACCACGACCCTCCAGTTATTTCGCTTACCTCGGACTGAGGACGGAACCCCGTTATGCGTACTTCTCAGAACACACCTAGCCCCTCGATTCTGTACGGAACTTAGTACATCGCTGGATGCCCACACGCTATTAATGACGTATCAATGTCGAACATGAATCCCACGAGTTAAGAACCCCTTCGCATGACATCGCTCTCACCCGCTACCTGCTCTGCCCTGTTTTGTTTTCTGTATCACACCCATATCAGATCTTTCCCTCTTCTCCGCATTTTGCCATTGCTTTTAATGGACTCCGACGTATGACCTCGGCCTTAACACATGTGGTTGATAGATTGTAAAACTCAGCAGACCAAGCTTCATACTTTCTTACCGGGATTGTAGTAGCCCGGCACCAGCCACGACGACCTGTCTATGATACCTATTTTTGTGTGAATAGGAGAAGCTCTGAAATTCTCCGGAAAACCCGCTTGATGATGAGGATCTCTCGGTAGGATTTAAGATAAATTTATACATTAGTGTACACTGCTTATGGTAGTCCAACACCTTCGCCTGGCTGTAGAAAGAATTCATGACTCTCCAGATCTGGAACTAGGTTCGACTCTCAAGCATCGCATATTTGGATACCGAATAATAAGGCTACCATGGCCAAGCATTTGGCCGTGAATCTCGTGGAACTGGAAATAGTCATCGAATGTCAGCGCGATGAATAACGACCTAATCGGAAATGAACAGCTTGGTCACCTTTGTTCCTTCAGGGAGGGGCAATGTTCGATGGAAGCTTTCAAAGTTCCGCACTTTTGTGATAAGACCATCCTCGTCTTCCCACTCCTGGAATTCTTCCGTTCTCCATGTCACAATAATGCGGTTTCTTTGGAAGCTGACATGTATGTCCTCCTTCGGAATACCGCGGAGGTCGAAAGTAGCAACTATCGAACGTCCATCCGTAGATTCGCGGAAAGATGCACTAAGAAAGAGCCAATCAGAGTACTGAATTTACTTCAAAAGAAAGGGATGGCAACACACATCGACTTTTGTCTTCTCAGTGGCCTCGGCGGGGAAGCTTGAGATTCCAAGCGAATCTCAACCGCGGGTGGTTCTAAAGATAATTCATTTGTTGCCTCTTCCAGCGACTGAACCTTTGAGCGCTCTTTGGCCATCTTGTGCTCCTTTTTCTGCCGAAGAGTCTCCCATAATTGATCCAAGGATGACCCCTCCGTAAGAGGTTCTGGGACATCATCGATTGCCGATTCAGCAATGTTTGGATGGGTGTAGAATCGGCGGGCCACCCGATATCGGCTGGAACCCGCCTCGGTGGAAGCGTCTACTGGGGATGGATACACTATGCCGGTGACTGCAGGCGTGACGGGAGATGTATTGTTCTTGTCGAACGTGGTTGTGCTACCAGCGTCAGCGGGGATGGTGAGGAAATCCCTTCGACTGTGGTTGTGATTATAGGCAGGCATCGTTACGCGTATCGCGTAAATAAACGGGTGGGGTCAGTCTGGGAGGTGTCGGAAAGACGACAGGCGAATATGCGACTATGTCGGACGATAAATCTATATGGCGTGCTGTTATAGTCAATACACCACGATTGACTGATTTGCCTTGTGCCACTCACGGGATCAGCTAAAGGCTGTTGGGGCGATGTGTGATGCGGTGCGAACTTACCGAAAAACAATAAATTTACAAATACTTTGTACCAAGCGATACTATAAGATGGCGATAATCTGCCTGCAAGATCGGGTTCAATGCAGGTACCGAGAAGATATTTGGGATCCAAGCTCAATAGCGAGGTTTATATAGTATCAGATATCACTGTCATGATGGCCTATGTCAAGAATCAAAGGCAAAGGGTAGTGGTGTACAAGGGAAAACCTGCTTCGAAACTCAGGTCATTTGCCTTGAGGAGAACATGAGGCTGGGGCTCAAATCCCCAACTGTCAGGGGCGCGGTGGGTGCCGGTCTATTTGTTCTACTTTGTTCCAAGTTCAGGTATTTCTTGTTCCGAGCGTCCACATCCAGTCCACATCCAACTTTGTCCTCCAACTCCTTCAGTGGGACCTAAACTCGCATGTACGTCTCTCTCTCAATTTTCCAGGCCACGCCTTCTTGGCGTGTCATGACCATGATGGGTCTTGTACCATTCAGTCATATAGCATGTTAGACTACCAAAGCGCCTCTCATGGAGTTGCGGACACCTTGACTTCTGATTTCATTTTTTTTTAACACCGTTTCCAAATTTCATAGCCACAACTGACTCCTTTTTTTCAGTCTTTACAATGAACGTGATCGTGATGACAAGTATTAGAGTACACTATCGTTGTATATGAATGTTCAATGCATGGAATAATAATATAACTTATGGAATATGATATTCGAGGTCAGGTGGGAGGTTTAAATTTCTTGTTGGAGTAAGCAACAGCGCTTCGCCCCATTCCAAGATGACGCTTTGTGCCTCGACTCGTTACATTGGTAATTTGACTGGCTTGTGCCATTTGTACTGTTGGTCTCGCCGTGGCGGGCTTCATGATGACGGGCTGTACACTCTCGTCTGACGGCGAAGTATCAGTCGGTAATTGCATGGCGTGGCAAGGGGCTGGCCGGGGGGATAAGATGTTTGTGCTGCTAAACGATGTCTTGATGAGATCAAAGCTTGGCGTCCCATCGGAATTCATCTTAGCGGAAGCGAACGTTGCGGGGAGGTCCATGCTTGTTCCTGAAGAAAATCAAGAAAAGTCAAATCTTGCAACGTGTGGTGAACGCACGAGGCTGACGCCCAAGGGGCGTTGGATGTTGAGGTGTTTCGGTGCTTCGTGCTTTGTCACCTGACGTGTGGTGGCGTGCGGTTCTCTCGCTGGTTCATAATTTATGACACCCGGGCAATCACAGATAAGGCGAACATACAATTCAGCAACCAAACGAGAAACCTCGGAGGCATCGGGGACCACCCTGTTTAGAACGCTAGAGATGATTGCCCTATCGGCGGGAAGAAAGCTTGGTGTCCGGGTAGTAAAAAGGGTCTATGACGATAAGCTCTGTATTATGTTCTTGAAATTCCAATCCAAGACGAACCGAGTTTCCATCAGCTACGGCAGACACGAATTCGGACAGTTTTTTGGTCTTCGTATCTCCGGCTACCTTACGTTTTACGGCGTGCGTTAGATATAGCAGTCCTTGAGCACGGGTACAAGCAACATAGAGCAATCGTCTAATGTTCGATAAGCGGAATAGATGAACCAACTATAACTATGGGGGACTTACCTCTCTTCCTCAACATTGTCTGCACGATAAAAGGGGAATGTTCCCTGTTCGACTGGGAAGACTTATTAAAAGGGTGATTGGGCAGGCCCATGAGCGACAAATACCAGCGGGGATCATGACTACGGGCCACTCCAAACCCTTAGCAGCATGGCAAGTTGAAATAGTCACTTTCTATTGTCCGTAATTAATATTGGCATAGACAAATGAGATAATTTAGAAATCACCTCCTTGCTGTCTTCTTCACTGTGGTTATCACCTTCTGATGACAACATGGAAGCCTGCAGGAACGATCGAAGCGGTGTATCCCTACACCGACCCAGACTAAGTCTTTACTCTGGATTTCAAAGGGAAAAGGCGCACACTGAGGCTTCTTCTCCTGGGTCGGTGCTTGAAACATTAACGATATCAGTCTCAACCTCGCTTGCAAAAGTAATCAACTCTTGAACATTCTCCCATCTGCTTTCCCAGTCCGGCTGGGTCTTTTTTAAGTGATCTTCGTAGTCCACGAGCTCCAGTGTGTGGCGGATCAGGTCAGCGGGTGACACTCTCTACAGATAATGAGGTTGTAATGATGAAGGCAGTTCAGAGCGGAATCCACCTTTTCTGCCAAGTCTCGTAATCGTCGAATGGCCTTCACAAATGGTACTATTTTTCGCTTGATAGGAGGTTTAATGTCGGGTAATCTACCGTCATATATTCCCTCAATAATGTGTAGCTGTGGGACTTTGGCTTTCTCCGCCCTTGAAGAAATTTCAAGTAACGTCTAGGGCCAAGAGGATCAGTGGTGAGGCCTGTCAATGGCGGCAATACATAGCATAAAATCAAATATGCGCACCTTTTCACCGATACCTCTACTAGGCACATTCACCGCCCGCACACATGCAGGATTGAAGTTGGGATTATCAACAAGTTGTAGATATGCCAATATATTTTTTATCTGCAACCGTTCAAGCGTTAGATCTTGTTAATACATAAAGACCGGCCATCAGACCTCCAGGCGTTCAAAGAATTTATGCCCGCCGAGTATTCTGCTAGGAATTCCCTCTTTTTGCAAAGCATTTTCTATCGCGCGTGATAAGGCAGAGAAACGAACTAAATAGTAAATGGTATCAGGTCACTCAAATTGTTTGGGGATAGGCTTACGGAGGATAACGAAATCTCCCCAACGGAGTACACCCTCCATTTGAGCCGTCAATCTCTTAATCTCGATAGCAATAAATTTGGCTTCGTCATGTTCTGTGGGGAAAGAACATAGAACAGGGGGAATCCCAGGAGGGTGATCGGTATGGAGAGACTTCTGAATACGTGCACTATCTGGAAAGTATGGGCGAAACTATTGGGCTAGTTTTGAAAAGGGCTAACCTTGCGCTACTATTGTTAAGCTAGCATTTAAGATAGAGGCTGTTGAGCGATAGTTTTGTTCCAAAAGTATCACTTCCGTCCCAACGAAATCTAGTACAACCGGATAAGTGGATGTATTTAGAAATCGAACACCGGCACACCTTCACGCATTTTGGCCAAGTTTCCAATTTCGGCAGAGCGCCAACCATAGACTACATATTTCAATTTTAGATTAGACCAGAAAGGACTAACCGGAAAAACTGACTTGACTGGTCCGGATCTCCCACAACAGTGATACACCCGTTGATTGCTAATTCTTTCATTAGCTGGTACTGGGTAATGTTCGTATCTTGGCTGACAGCTGATATCAGTGAAGCTTGATATGTCAAAAACCACCTCGCTCACAATTCGTCTACCAAAACGTGGTGACACCACTCCACCGTCTGCTTATGTTCGGTAAAGAGCTTGACTCCAAACAGCAGTAGATCATCGAAGTCCAAAGAATTATTCCGTCGTAAGGTTTGCTCATACTTCTCGTATATTTCTCCTACGACATGATCTATATCGGTTGGTGGCAGCGTTGTGGATCCGATTTTTGCATTCAGTGCGTTTATGCGTACTTGAGCAAGGTAGTCGGCAGCACTCTGTCCCTTGGCCTTTGCTCCGGAGATGATGGAAAGAAGAGTTCCTTCCTTTAAAGTGATATCCTTGTCGTTGAGATATTCTTTGTATGTCTTCATCAGCGTCGATGATATTTTCTTGCTGACCCCTGATATTCTCAACTATCCTATATGCCAAAAATATCCCTCACCTTTCGTCCGTATCACATATTGTGAAATTTGGGTCCAAGCCCACGAGTTTCCCATGCTTTCGAAGGAACAGAGCACAAAGTGCATGAAAGGTACCCATCTTTACTTCTGACATCTTTTGTTTACCGATTAGTTTCGCTAATCGGTCCCGCATTTCGTTCGCAGCTTTGTTGGTAAATGTAACAGCACATATAGAAGAGGGTTGGATGGAGTGAGTGAGAATAAGATAGGCAATCCGCGACGTCAACACCTAAAACCCACTGTCATCAGAGTCAGTAGAATAAAATGACTTGCACCAACCTTGGTCTTGCCGCTACCTGGACCTGCTAGAATCTGGATAGGGATATTCGGCACGTATTTAACGGCTGTGTTGAGAAGTCGGTTTAACTTCCTAAACGAAGATAGTTACACGACTGCTTACACACCTTTCAATTGCGGCGGGTTTAGAGAAGTTATAAAATCAGGAGCCTGGTTTTCGCGTGGAATAGCTGAGCCTGTTTCAGCTGACGTAGAACCCATGGCCTAGATAGCACCGGCACTATAGTCTATAGTATATACGACAAAATAAGCAGAACGCGAACATGACACAGACTACATGTCACATCACGTTTTACGTGTCATTCACGTAAGCTGGGTCTGAGCCACACACTCGTCCTCAACAAATGGTAGGAGACCAGATATTATGATTTCAATCCCGAAGCGCAATCCACTAATCCTTGAAGTTTTCGGGTAGTCTGGAACTTGAGGGATGAATCATTCTGTTATAATATACATCCGAGCTTCTTCGTAAGTACTACATGGTGGGCAAGTCTTGATATGTAAGTGCACACAACCCTCAGTTTTCTTTAGCCTGTGAGCCACTGTCTTTCTCGTCGTCATCATATGCATCTGTGAGTAAACCAAGTCGACGATGAATTGCGGTTTGGCGCTCCTGATCTGCAAGTCCAAGTCCTTTGGAATCTCCAAACACCTGGTCCATCTCTTCCAATGTAAGTCCTGACATGATAATGATATGTGACTGGGGTTAATGAAAAGAATGCAGGGGCTGACCTTTGGTCTCCGGTACCTGCTTAAATGTGAGCACGGAGAGTTAACCAATGATATGCACACCACTCACGAAGAAGAGCACAAAAAGCCCGCCTAGTAGAGAAAAAGCCTATGAAATCATTTTGATAAGTGGTCGGCTTTGCTACAAGACTACCGTAGTCTCACCCCGAAGAAGACAAATGTTCCGAAACCGAGATGGGTGAGCATCGATGGAGTTACTTGGCCAACTGGGTTTGAGAGAGTTCTAGACAATATAATGTGGGTAACTGTGCAAAAACGTTACCTATGAAGTTATTCATCTAAAGTAGAATGTTTGAGTGAGCAGATAAAAACAGCGTCGGTAAAAATAATTTACCCAGTTTGAGGATGCAGCGATTGATAGCCCTTTTCCACGAACACTCAGGGGCCAGATCTATTTAACACTAAGTAGACAATATTTAAGAACAACAATATCGTACCTCTGCGACCAGAATCCAGGCACAAGGACCTATAAAAATATGAGACCAACGAAACAGTCAGGCAATGTAACATACCCCAGCTGTAACCAAAGCCTTCACCCAGGAGTCAGAGAATAATTAAAGGATGATTGTAGTCAAAAATACCTATTGCAAATATCCACACAAACACGCATGCGACCCAGCCAGCAGCTATTGAAAAGAAATGAGGGGGTAGGGTCACAGCAGGCATCAAGAAGCCTCCTACATACCTACGTGTCTATAATGGCCATTAGTAATCAATCACTTTCATATCTAGAAGGTGTACACATACTCTTTCCATGTCTCATTGAAGAGACCGGTAAGAACAGCTACTATGATATGGCATCTATTTCCATTTTAAACTGCAGGTCATGAAAAGATAGGAATGGAATCATACGCTGCCATGAGGAATGCGCCTGATATCAGGACAGGCTTACGGCCAACTTGATCAACCCAAATGACTGCGGGAATAGTGGCCAAGAACATACTAAACGCAAATCAGCGAATACACGGAATATAAGCTTCGGGATTCATACACGATCCCTACAACTCCCGTGGCTAAGAGGGAGGTCGAGTTTCCTGTTAAACCCAGGGACTGGAATATACTTGGTGCGTAATACAAGATCGCGTTGATTCCGGCTAGAAGGACGATGAGATATGAACCACGGTTTTAGAATCTACGTACTCCACTGCTGGAAGAACATCGTCCTGTCGGTGTTTGTTAGAGAGATGTATAAATATAGATTCAAGACTCACAGCGATCCAACAGCGACGCGGTAAAGGAGATCTGGTACAGTATTAGACCAACGTCCGCAGCGGTGAAAAGCAAATAGAGAGACTAACGTTTATCGGTAATAAGACTAAGATAATCAAAGAACCCAAGCTTGAAATTCGAGGAGAAAGAGCCATCCTGGTATTGAGGGAACTTCATTTCAGATATCTCTTTTTCGAAAATATATTGAGCCTTGATTTCGCTACCAGGTTTCTTTTTTAAGTACGAGCAGAGGAGGAGCAAAAAATAAATTTACAGGAATTCGATTTGGACCAAGTCAGCATCGGGAGGCAAGCCACGCGCATTACTGAGAACGACAAGAGCTTCATCGTTGCGTCCTTGGTTGACGAGCCATCTTGATTCCCAAAAAATAAACAATTTGTAAGATAAAAATGGAAGTCTTTTACCTGGGAGAAAATGGCATAAAAAGAATGCCTATACCCAGGATGACAGCGGGGACAAGCTGCAGCGCTAGAGGAATCCTCCAAGCAGCTTCATGCTGATGCTCACCCGTCCCACCGATGTAGTTGGTACCTAAGATTAAGGTATGCAGCTGAGAATTTTCAGTGAACACAAACTCCACATACCATAATCGATCCAGAAGGAAACAAGGATACCGAATGTGATGGCAAGTTGTTGGAGGGCGACAAGACTTCCCCGCACCTCAGGAGGTGCAATTTCAGCGTTATAAAGTGGAACAGCCATGCTCAGTGAACCAACACCCAGACCAGTAACGAATCGCCCTATTCAGAATATTCAGATTGATGCTTGCTATGATGTCTGATTCTGGTAAGTACCTCCAAAGATAGACGGCGGCGATTTGGCTGCAGTTTGCGCAATAACACCGACGATAAAAACTACCACAGCTGTAATCTTCCCATTTAGTCGGAGAAGTGTAAAATGGGAATATCATAGGCGCACCAAGAACGATCGTATATTTTCGCGAAAGTTTATCGGCGAAATATCCTAGCACCATCATGATCAGATGTCAGTGTATATTCGGTCCGCACTCCGTTACCTGTCATCAAAACACCAAACCATGCTCCAAGTTCGAGGATCGCCACTAGCCAACCTTTCGTCCCGGGATCATTCACAGCAGACGCCATCCGGTCATCGAAGGAGTGCATCCTGTGTACATGTATCGTGAACAAGTGCAATATGAAGACACATATTTTAACCTACGCAAGGACTCCAGAGAAGACACCCTGAGAAAAATCAGTCGTGGTAAAATGTTTAGAATACTGACCGCGCAATCACGTACTTGATTGTATCCTGTATATTCCTTTGACTTGAGTGGTTCAAGGGTTACAAGATTGTAAGTGCATACCGTACAATCTGAAAGAGTTCTGTGTGAGTGTTTAAGATGAATTATGAATAACGAGGACGTACAGGCCTCCAAGCGAAGCAAAGACAGCGATAGCAAAGACCCTACGGTTGTGAACAAGGCCGGCCTACGGATAGGATGTTCATTAGCCAGAGCAAAGTAAGCCACTCAACGTACCCATCCGGATCGGCCTGCTAAGGCCTTGCGGCGGGTAGTTGTCAACGGACTAGCTCCTAGGTCAGTTCCTCCAGCCATGTTATATGTTTCGTCGAAAAAGATCGAGGCGGATATTCCAGAAGCTCCCTGGGCTTCTTATAAGATATAGAGCTTCGGCATCACTCGCCTAACGCCCTGATACCACCGTCATGTGTACACATTTCTCCAGAGATAACTCGTTACACAATGGAGCAAGGTGGAAGAGACCGGAAATATCCTCGGCCCGAGTACTGAGGTCTGCTACGTGCTTCCGGAGTTTCCATTTATCCAGTGGGAGAAAGTGATGTTGGTGATATGGTTTTATGTCTGGATGCACAGGTACGATTGCCCTTAAACCCCCATTTGAGTTTGCCACCGTGTATAGTATTTCATGCCTTCAAAGTTTCAGGGAAGGGGGAGGGAGGTGCGTAACCTCATTGGCACAAGATCTATATGGTCGTGGACAATTCACCTTCCCTAGCTACTAGAAGTGGCTGAAATTTGGGGCGAAGGATCTATGCTGATGCAATCACTGGTTGGGGATATTGGGAGAAGTCACTTGCAGATACATCGGGTTGATACCTGAAATTATTGAGTTGCATTTATGATCGAGGCAAGAAACTTCAATATTCAAGAATCAATACCGTGCTTCTTAAATGGGACAGCAAATCACCTGATGACGTGGCTGTGCTGCCCCACAGTGGCTGTATCAGTCACGACTAACGAACTCACGGTGCCTTTAAGTTAGCTGTGCTTGAGACACCAATTCAACTTACTGCTTTTCTCCCCCTCCTTGCGTTACAATTATCACCAGTAATATGTGGAACAACAACCAACCTAGTGGTTATGGGTCACCCCCACCGCCGTATGTTCAGCTTTCAAGTGGCGATCATCAAATTCGTTAATCTCAGCATTTCCATCATCAGCTTTCCCAGCGGACCAGGATTTCCTACAGTGTATGATATCGACGCGAGCTCTCAATCTAATATATCTAAATAACTTGAACCAGGAATTCCGATGCTCCTCATGCCGGTTACAGTCCTGGATATGCGCCGGCGTATGGTGCTCCACCAAGCGGGTAAGATTTTTGATGCTCCTAGTTCACCGTCAAGCTGACAGTGGCACCTAAGCTACGGCGCACCTCCGGGGCCGCCACCTTCCGGGTACGAGACTTCGTCTTCACGATCGACCTTCTTGAATGAATAGCTGTTCTAGATATGGCGCGCCTCCAGGACCACCTCCATCAGGGTAAGATATCTATATAGTTCAGCGGCCCGGCATTTTGACAGGACTGGCATCCAGATATGGCGCCCCCCCAGGCCCACCGCACGGGTAAGCGATTTAGGCGTCTATGTCAGCGATTGACTCATTAGATGCCGTTTCCAGTTATGGTCCCCCTCAGGGCGCTCCCCCATCTGGGTACGGATGTCTCGGTGTATCTCCCCTATTTGATTCTAAATAGTTAAAATCCACTTTTCGAAAAGATATGGGTTTCCACCTGGTCCAGCGCCTGGGTAAGTGACATGGACGTAGATTTAACGATTGTCTAACATTCCCGAAGAGGTTACGCACCTCCTTCCGGGCCTCCTCCCCCTGGATCGTATGTCAATTCTTATTCTTATTTGAAATCAGCGAAGCCAATTTATAAAACCTTTAGCTTTCCACCTCCAGGCGGACCCCCACCTGTGCATAGAGCAAATTACCCAGGGCAGAAATACCATCAACAACAGCAAGCAAGCGGAGGATACCCGGGCCAACATGCTGGGCCTCCACCCCCGTTAGTGCACTTCTTAATTTCACATCAACTATATCATTACATGTCATCTACAGCGGCAATCGACCGTACCCTCCGCCAGGTTAGCAAGCGTTCTTCGGAAAAGATGCAACTATGCTAATAAATACAGGCGGACCTCCTCCGAGGCCTCCAACTCAACAGCAGAATTACGGGCCTCATTTCCAAGGCGCCAACCATAAAGATCAACAGCCGTTTTTCCAATATTCCCAGTGTAATGGAAAGAAAAGGGCATTATGCGTAAGTGGCTACGCTTTATCATCTTGATTTGGATTGAGTTCATTTCATTAGATCGGGATTAATTACTTTGGCCAAAACGGCGAACTGAGGGGATGTATCAACGACGTACAGAACATCACGGCGTTCCTTTGCAGTCAGTTCAACCCCTCGCGAACTGTGTCCTGTTGTCAACTTCTTGTGTCATAGATAAATTTGGATACAAGAAGGACGATATCGTCACCTTAACGGATGACGCTACTAACCCTCGCCAGAAGCCGACCCGAGATAATATTGTGCGCCACCTC
Organism: Clitocybe nebularis; assembly: GCA_900068955.1. Lineage (NCBI taxonomy): Eukaryota > Fungi > Basidiomycota > Agaricomycetes > Agaricales > Clitocybaceae > Clitocybe > Clitocybe nebularis. The sequence continues at coordinate 39,166 of CEMJ01393082.1, read as the reverse complement.
TTGCACATGAACAACTTATCACCTTAAACAACTCTCAGATCCATGCGATGCAATGGCTTGTCCGTGGTGCTTCTCCCAATGACTCTTTGTTCTTCCATTGTGAGCAAGCCAGTGTAATCTGGCAACTGCTCGGCTGACGATTGACAAGATTCCGGCCATGGCGGTCAGACGAAGGATCTGGATGGGGACGAAGGCGATGGTTATGATGAAGGTCCGTTGTCCACGTAGCTCGGTGCTCCATTACTGATATCAAAACTTTTATAGTCATCTATCCAGTAGGTCCAACATCTTCATATCTGTTCTAATATCTGATTTTGGGATTTAGGTTGACTTTGAGAAAAACGGGCATATTGTTGATGACGTAGGCTACAAGTTCTTTCATATCTAGTATAAGCTTAGCGGCTGTTCATCACAGCTCATGCATGACATTATGGTCAAGCCTTTACCCCCTGGTTGCCGTTTGACAACAATCTTTGACGTATGTTCCTTTACACCTAATTTTAGCAGTCGACTAATACATTATCCAGTCTTGCCACTCTGGCTCTGCCCTAGGTACTATTGCGCCTTTAAGCATCTCCCATCAGTGTCGCTGACTATGCGAATGTCTTTTTAAGACCTTCCTTACATCGTAAGCTACTCGGAACTGTGGACCGTAAACCGAAGCTGATCTTGATCTTCCGTAGTATTCCACTGAAGGTAAGATTAAGGAACCCAACCTTGCCGCTGAAGCTGGCCAGGGCTTGTTGTCTGCCGTCACCTCGTATGCTAAGGGGGATATGAGCGGCGTGTTCAAATCGGCCATGGGAATCGTGAAGACCGCGACAGGAAACACCCAGAAAGCCGATAAGCTTACCAAGGCAACCAGGACCAGCCCCGCCGATGTTGTACGTTCCCCGCGTCGATTCAACTATAAATATCATCCTGATTGAACTTGATAGATATCTTGGAGTGGCTGTAAGGACTCTCAGACCAGTGCCGATACACAAGAGGCCGGAGAGGCGACTGGGGCTATGAGCTTTGTAAGTCTACCCTTCTTCCATACCTGAAACAGATATTTTAATGTTGCGCCGGTCTTCAGGCTTTCATCGCGACACTTAGTACGTCTCAACGCGTCCTCTCTTATTCAAAGTTATATTGACGATTATTTTCGTAGGCCAAAACAGCCAACAGAGCTACCAGCAGCTCCTCGTCAACATCAGAGATATTTTAAAGGCGAAGTATAGCCAGAAACCCCAACTTTCTAGCTCTCATCCTATGGTATGTCCCTTGATGCATTCTTAAACTTATTTCCTATAACCCCTTGTCACTACAGGATACAAGCATCATGTTTATTTGTTAATTTGTTTCATGTAGCCTAGCTTGACTATTTCTATTTTTGTAATGACATTCTTGATACTTGATACGGATCTAGTTTCATTATGCAAAAATTTACAACAAAATACAAGGTACAGTAAAATAATTGTCGTGAACTGATATGGCGGAGATTACTGGCGAGGAAATTGCTGGGTCGGTCAACATATGCCGCGTCCGTGATGAAATACTGATGCGAACCACCTGAAGGTTTATGTAGGGTGCGCTGATGATCCTCGATGGGGTTGTCTTATGAGCAAGAAATGCTGACGATAGTGCCCCGACCCTGGTCACCAAAAGGAATGGAGGACACTTCGTCCTTGTCTCTGAATGAATCGCCATCATCTTCATTGCCCAGACCATCGGGCTCTCTTTGTCGCGTGAAAGATACCTGGCGTTTTTTAGGCTTCACACCAAGAACAAGAGCAGTTAATCGCCTCCCGTACACCTGTGGCAACGAAAATGATGAGGCTCGGCCAATTTTACCATATGGCGCTTGCTTACACATCCGGAATCTAATCCCACCGACCACCGTTTGATGTCAAGACCGCGGGAAGCTGCATGACCGTAGATGACGGAAGAAGGGTAACAAGGCAACAACTCTTTTTTTGGCTTCTGGGTGATGACGTCATGGTTGAATCCCTCGCAACGGGACATGTCGTGCCTCCAGAGCTTCGACCAAGCTTTCCCATCAGTTGTTCTGAGAAATATTTGATGGTAAGTATCGGTTCAGAAGCAGACGGACAACTTGGTTGTACTTGGTCACTTTACGGTCGAGAACGCTTCTCATGTTGAGCACATCCCATGGAACCTTGTTTTGTGGAACGTCCGAGAGAACCGCGAGTTCCTGGAGACCCCGAAGTGCCCGAAAAGTTTCGTTTTTTTGTGCGTTCCCTTTTGTCGCGGGTGGGAAACTTGGGACGCGTGCCAGCGGTTGTCGGGAATGATTATGAGGATATCGTGGATCAGAAGGTAGCAATCCGGCATGTACAATATAAGTATGCGCAGATGGAATATATAGCTTGAGAGGCAGAGAACGCATATACTCGTATTGGTCGTCCGTCATGGCATATGAAATCATAAAGTGGTCGCTGAAAAGCACCCAGCCAGCAGGAATCATTTTCCACCATTTGCTATCCGAACGTTTCTTCTCCTTCTTCATCCAAGAGGCTGGATCCACACCGTCGGCTTCGGCTTCGGACCAGCGTTTGTGAGTGTCTTTCAGCCAATGCCTCCCTCCAGGCAGGCCGTTGACCCAGTTGATCCAGCCCCGCCATTCAATGACGGTCTGATCGTGGTTGCCGCGGACGCCTGTTACATTATTTGAGATCATGTAAGAAAGAATCTCCATCGAGCCATTATGGGTGCCTTTCGTGATTATATCGCCCACGTGAATGAGGACATCTGTGTTTGCATCGTACGATAGTTTGTTCAAGAGAGCGCTAGTGGTTACATTCAGTTTGTTTGAATCAGCGAATGAACCAAAATGACCTCAAGTGTTTGTGCATGCCATGAATATCTCCAACAACAATGATACGCCTGCTTGCGTCCTCTGCTTATGGTTGTAAGCGGTTCGGTCTATCGGTTGAGAATGAGAAGGTGAACCTAAAGGAAACTGTTCAGATGACAAGGTCTTAGTTTCATGGTAGACACTGAAGTCGGGGAATCCTAGGATATGTTAGTGTCCGGTTGTTCCTGTGGAACTGTAATTAGACTGACTATTCTTAGCGAGAGATTGACATGCATTGAGTTGGTTGACAATGCCATCAGAGAAGAAAAAGAGGAGAAAGAGGGTTATAATAATATAAGAAAAGGCCTGTCGTACAGTAGGCATGGATAGGGGTAGGAGGGGAGGTGCAAGCCAGCCGAACAACGTGTATCCGTGGAGAGACAGGTCTTATAAATGAATGAAAAACGGCAGATGGCACTAAGTAGAAGCTTATTCGCAATATCTAATAAAAGATGTGATAAAAGATCCAAGATGATCCCATTTGGAAGTGTCACATCACGTGAATTATGTCATTCTAGGTTGGCTGCTCGAGCGAGTTCTGTTTGCTCTGCTCTCCGTCTCTCCACTACACTCGTGCTCTCGTCTTCCCCCGGTTCTCCGCCGTACCACTTCCACGCATTGTTCTTTACAAAGTCTTCAAATGACCACAGTTCTGCCTCCAGCTTATCCACCCTAAGATATATATATGTTTCTACATCAACCGCCGGCGGTAGATCAGCAGGGTTAATCGCTGGTGGGTGCGCTGGAGTGAGAGACGCATCCTCATTTCCATATTCTGAGAGTTTGATCATCGGTTCCAACGGATGGGCCCGGACTCCCTTCCGGATGTATTCCTGAAGGTGCGCTCTCATAAGCCTGGGCTATTACGATCCTAATATAAAACTCACTGGTCCCTCAAAATAGTCCAACAGCTTCATGTCTTCTCGCGTCAGCCCGTTGACCAACGTACCCCTAACTGACCCCTCTTCAAGGGATAGTTCTCGCTTGGACAGAACCACACTTTGACTGTATGGAATAAGCCCTGGGTATTGTGCATTCTGGGGTCCCCGTGTTAGCCGCGATGAAGCCCGTAATGTATTATGTATTACTTACTTTGACCTTGTGGCGAGTGTGTTCCTGAATACAACATCAATAATCGACATCTGGAATGGAAGATGGACGAAAGGTTTACTAGTAGCACTGCAGGACATATTTCAAGATGGGTTCCGTCGTTCTTGATGACAGCTTTGAGGATCTTTGGGTGCATCAAAGTGCCATAGAAAAACGCGCAAGCTCCTGTCATGGTGGTTGAAGATGTCGCCCACCTCCCTGGGCCCCTGGCCCTATTGCTTCTCCCTCAATAGATTGACCGGAATACGGAAGCCGAATCCTATCAGTTGCGTTATCTAAGGCTCGTGACTTTCCAAATTAGGCTTGCAGGCCTCGGGCGGTCTTCATTTGAAGTTCATCCTGCATCTATTTTGCATCATCTTCTCGTTTTTACATAACGATGTCTTGTGGAAACCCAGAAACCGAAACGGATGCACTTATGCTTCGTAAGTGTAGACGCTCTATAACAAAGCTGACATCTTATCGTCCCTTGTCAAGGCCGTACAAAATTTGATAAACCCAAAGAATGTGTCAGGTGTAAAACCAACACTGGGAACATCATCATCCGTTATGCAGTGTATTGCAAGTACGCTTCACAGCCATCGCGCTACATGAAGGCCCTAATAGTATCATAGGGAATGTTTCTTTCCCCTCATCGCATCTAAGTTTCGTCGATCCCTGGAGCCATCCGTCAATCTACTCCCTGATGGGACCCGCCGCAAAGGGTTGAAAGCAACCGGAAATCTCTTACTGGGCTTGTCTGGAGGGCTTGGCTCGACGGTACTTTTGGACCTGGTGAACAGAAGCTATTTTTCAGTAGATGGCCCACCACTGGAACACGGAAACGGAAAGCTTAGGGGTGGGAAAGACCACCCAAGAAATGCAAGTGTGTGGCCCAAAGCCGCAGTATGTTACGTAGAGACCTGCTCTGCATTCCCTGGGGTACTCTTCTTCTTCTTTCCCAATCGTCCTAAAGGGTTTACGAACACGTCAGGCAGGCGAGAGATAAGACAGATGAAGTCCGGGCAGTTGTTGAAAAATACGACCGGTTCGAGTTCATTGCACTGAAAATAGAGGATGCTTTCAGTACAGCATGGTGGGCGAGAACCGGTGGACAACCTTTACAAAAGGAATTCGGGTTTGATATCGCAGATGAAGGTCCGTATTGTGATGCTAATTTAGACATAAGAGTCCAGGCTCTGAAGTTTACTTTTTAGATCTATTTCTCTCCGCATTATCTAACAACGGGGATACTGATAGCCCCACCTCCCGCCTACAGGCATATATCTCTTCATTACCCACGCAAACCGCTATCCCAAGTGCAGTACACAATTTAACTCGATTGCTGCTTCTGCACACTGCAATGTCAACCGGTTCATCACACCTCCTTCTTGGGACATCCTTGACATCACTCTCAATATCTCTCATCTCTTCGATATCCCAAGGTGGGGGTTTCGTTGTCAGGGAGGAAGCTCAAGAAGAGTGGACGCCCAAGTTGTCTGTTGACACCAGACCAAAAAATGGACACCCTAACGGGACGATACGGACGGTTAGGCCTTTGCGGGATATTGGGATGAAGGAATGCGCGATCTGGGCTTGGTGGAGCGGACTTGAAGTCGTAGGGCGGGAGAAATTCCCGGGTGGTAGGCAGAGCATTGGTTCACTGACAAAAGGTCCTTAATAAATCTTTCCTGAAACATAGAATCATTCAATACTGATTATATATATAGACTTCATTGTTGGGCTAGAGAGGGACTATCCATCTACTGTGTCTACCATCGCACGCACTTGTGCCAAGTTAGCGCCTAAAGAAGGAACAGATGGGATTTGTGCACTCTGCGAACGGTACGCTTGCCAGTTTCATTGTCAACACCCAGAAATACTCAGTCTCTAATGTATCTCTGGGGTAGGCCCGCACAACATGGAATTCAAGACTGGAAGGCTCGAATCTCAATTCGGTCTTTTGAAGATCCCACATCGGCATCTTTCCTCCCTCCTCACATTCCCGAGCGACCCAACGCTCAGCCGATGAAGGCTGTACGTGGAATATCATCAGCGTCTCTGACGCCGATGCTTTGCTATGCATGTCACACGACACTCACTAGTAGAAGCAGTCGTGGGACTACAATAGGCTCCGCTGCAGCGCAGCGGAATCCTGTCCCGCTACCCCTATGGGTTACGGCTCATCTAGATTCATCATCGCGGCTCGCGAATGGTGATGGTGAATTGAATGGTAGTGGAGGAGAAAATTGGCATAGGGCAAAGATGAACGGCGATGAGATGAAGGCTTCCGTGGCTGAATTTCTGTTAGATGAAACATAAATGTACTCTTCCCTGATGTATACTCACTAGACGAAACTTGTATACCGCCAGGCTCTGCAACAATGGGCTCCCGTCTATCCACCAAGGCACAATAATTGCTTGACCCGGCGCCGCCCTGCTCCTCACCCAATGAGCACTAGCGAGTTAGATCTGCCGATTGATCGACATGCCACGTGGAAGCACTGATTTAAATATGCCAATTCAATGCATGAGCGGTTTGAGCTTCCAACTTCGCCATGTATTCTTCCTCTCCGTCCGGAATTCTGTTGGGATCTGACACGCCCAGGACGATGATTGACGAACTCGACCTTGATGGTTTAACTCTCCCCGCGCGAGATCCGCCTATACAGCCCAAGAAAAACACTGTCCTCGTGTCTCATGGTCGTCCTCCGTGGTATTTGATTACGCTAAGGATATAATATTGTTGATTCAGAATTGGAAACCTACATCAGGTATGGCGAGGACGGAAAGAGGACGTTGGATGCTTATGTCGTGGCAGTCTCTGGTGCGAGTTCAACTTCACGAGACAAAGTGTGATACTTAGATGCTACGGGGATGGTGTATAGGCGGTTCGGGAAGTGGAAAGGTGTGGGATATGTTCCTGTAACCCTCCGATATATATGGTGTTCTGACCTCTACGTGTATCAGACCCATGTCGCGAGACAAATCGTGGAATCGCTCGGATCCATACCTACGGTTATCATCCTCTCCCAGGTGACTTTTGATCTCGGAAGATAATCTAGCGGACCTAATCATCGAGTGGAATAATAGGACAGCTTTTACAAACGTCACACCCCCGAAGAACTGGAACTAGCGCACGCTAATATGTTGGATTTTGACCATCCGGACGCTATCGACATGCCCATGTTTGCAGCCGTGAGCCGTGATCTCATGTATATCTCAAGTAACACTGAACCCCACCTGCAACATAGTGCTTAGCTGATCTAAAAGCGTGCAAGCAGTCAAACATCCCGGTTTACTCGTTCGCTGAACACCAGCGGCTTGAGGAAAAGAAGTACTTGTACGGTGCAACTATCATTATAAGTTCGTCAGTGCTGCGCGTGGCTTGTGATCGGTCAATTCAGCCAAATAATTGCAGCCGAGGGCATAATGGCCTTGCATGACCCAGCCCTCAGAGCTTTATATGATCTTAAGGTGAGCTATATATAGCGGGTACTTGTATTTTTCGTGTCCTAACCTACGTTCAGGTTTTTGTTCAGTGCGATTCAGATCTCATGCTCGCGAGGCGTCTTCAAAGAGATGTCAAAGAACGTGGAAGAAGCGTAGATGGTATTCTAGATCAGTGAGTTTCGGGGCATCTCCCAAAGAGCTCCGTAATAACCAGATTCATTTACGACACAGATACCTCCGCTTCGTGAAACCGTCGTATGATAATTTTGTTCGACCAACGGCGACTTTTGCTGATATCGTGTGTCTCCTCTCTTGTTACTCCACCTCGATTATAAGACTAAATGATACGAGATTGTACCAGGGTCGAATAATACGGTGGCAATCGAGCTTATATCTGCACATATCCGACGACAGTTGGAAGAGCGAGCGAACCAGTTTCGCCAGAAACTGGCTATTCCCCATCTCTATCTCACTAGTCGGTCTGGTGCATCTACACCAGAGAGCACACTGGAAGAGTTGGATTTGAAAGTTCTCCCTCAAACGCCCCAGCTCCAAGTTGTCTCCCTGTAATTCAGTTCCTGATCATCATGCTTACCTCGGTCTTCTAGGGTATATTTACTATCCTGAGGTCTAAAACGACTAGTCGACAAGATTTTGTTTTCTTTGTGGATCGGCTCTCAACGATCCTGGTCGAAAATGCGCTGCAGTATCTCCCTTATGTTCCCAAAACTGTGACAACGCCAGTAGGCGTGGACTCCCATGGCCAACAATTAGATGCGAAGGTAAGAACTTGTAAATTACTATTACCTCAACTGACCTGATTGTATAGCATGTGTGCGGTGTGTCGATCTTGCGCTCGTGAGTTCTCGCGGCTTTGACCTTGATAGACAAAACATCTAAATCTCGCTCATTAGCGGTGGAGCATTAGAGCGTGGGTTCCGAAGGGTGATCAATGATGTCCCACTTGGTTCATTGCTTGTTCAGTCGGATGCCAAGACAAGCGAGCCACTCTTGTTGCACGCCATGCTTCCTGTTTGCATCCGTCAGAGACATCTCGCCGAGGAATCTTGGGTTTTCTTACTGGATGCCCAGGTAATTTTTACAATGATTATTGTCGCTTGTGCTTATCATATGATACAGATTGGTACTGCCGCGGCTGCCTTTATGGCCATTCGTATTCTTCTCGATCATGGCGTTCGAGAAGATCGAATTGTGTTTGTCGCATTTTTGGTTGCACGTGGGGGAGGCGTGTCGGTTCTGAGGCGAGCCTTTCCACAAGTAAGGATTGTATGTGGGGCCGTCGATGACCAGATGCGGGAGAGTTGGTTGGAGAGTTACCAAGGCGAAGGGAACTTGGAAGGAGGTGGACGAAAAATATGGCTCATGCAGCCTGGTATGGGTCAGATAGGTATGCTGTTCATGTATGATATTTATCAGTTGTATCAAGCTTCTAATGATGTTCGACAGGAGATCGCTATTATCTATAATTGGGCGGAATTTTTCGGTTATTTTGTCATTCATCGGATCATAATAGCATACGTGTGTGTTTGGGGTGTTCTGAATGTTTTGCGTACGCAGTTCCCGTATCGGGAGATAGGTGCGAACGTCAAATGACTTTTTAATGCGCCGTTCTTCTCCCATCATGGTCATTACGGAGAAATATACGGCCCGCCTATATCTAAAGCGCGTCCCGTAGCCGGCCCAGACGCGATTTAAAGAGCAGGCGAATTCTAAAATCGCTACGACTAACAAAATATGTTCCGTCTTCTGAGCACTCTATCTATACTACTTGTCGCGGGTGTGTTGGCGGCTCCCCCAACATCTTTTGTGTTAGTGGGAGATAGTACGACTGCGAATGGGTTAGTGGGCCTATTTCACAATGTTCATTCATTCACCTTTTTTATTAGCACGACGCCAAATAGCGGTGGCTGGGGGAACGGTTTTTGTGGCTCCACAATAACAGGAAACATTGCGTCACTTGCATCGGGCACACCATGTATCAATACAGCCCGCAACGGTGCCACTACTGGGACCTTTGTTTCTAACGGGTTAGAGGATCCAAAGTAATGGGGTCATATCCATGAACTGATTGTATTTCCCCATTAGATTCTGGAATATATCGCTCGCAGCTATTCGTGGTGAAGTTGCTAAGTCACGCAGGACGCTCGTTACTATCCAGTTTGGCCACAATGACCAGAAAATAGCACCGCCAGAGTCGATGGGAGCAAATCTCACTTCCATGGTGCAGCAGATTCGAGCCATCGGTGGGGAGCCTGTTCTCGTCACTAGCTTGACTCGCCGGTCTTTCAACGCAGACGGCACCGTCGCGGATACGCTCGGGCCGTGGGCAGATGGTGGGTATTCTTGCTCATAGCAGTTTCGGCTTCGGGTTAAACAGAAGATCTTTTAACAGAAACAATTCTCATTGCGCAGCAACAGGGGACTCACCTTCTCGATCTCCACAAAGCTTCTATTACCTACGTGAGGATTCCTGTCTCTGTACGGAGTAACTATAAATAACTCTGCTATTCTAGGTTGAAGCCATAGGCCCCGATGCTGCGCATGTTTTGAACAGGCTCCCAGACGATAACACTCGTGAGTAAATTTGCTCAAGATTTGAGAGTAATAATAAACCGAACTACATAGATTTGAATGTCAACGGAACCACCGTGTTTGGACGGTATGCAGCGTCCTAATGTTACATAACCCGATTTGATCTCTTGTATTTCTTTAGGATGGTCGCCGACCTCATGGCTGCCAGCTTCCCGGGGCAGTTGCCAATTATACAAAACCCCGGTTTAACGTTCAACATCTCACACGGAATTCCATCGTTCTAAAATACCAAAATTAATAAATATATAGGGTAGCTACGCCATATAAATGGCTTTTATGTACGTTGACATGGGTGTCCGGTGTATATCTACAAATGAAGGATGGTTATTGTATTCTAGAAGTGTTCTGCATAAGTGATTAATTAGTGTGTAGGTGTGTAAGAAGTCGGCTGGTCTTGTCCGTAAATGTGTTGATCTAGAATTATCCATACTTAAATGGTGCAAGCACTGAGGGGAATTAGAAGGCTAGATCCTTCAGAAGAAGGTCAGTGTGATTCATTGTAATAAATAGACACTGCCGACCTGGATAAAACCAGAAGGAAACAGCAATAATAATGTAAAGACCTTTGTATCGAACAGTTGAGAGGTTGGCCCAATGGGAGGTGTAGCTGTGGCTCACCGATAAGGATCACGCCCTCTAGCCAGTTTGACTTGCCATCGGCAACAACATATGTCATGGTTTGAACTGGGGGTTCACCCGTCAGAAATAGACTATAATTGATACCGAAGAGCTTCACCTGCGATATACAAAACCTGAGAAAAGGTAGTTAGCATGTGCATCCTTGACTGGGATCCTTACTCACGAGTGATTGGAAAGGGTCCATGAGAAGTGATAGTGGTTTACCCATTGACCACGCAAGTGTGACCATGAGTCTGTAACTATGAGAATCTGAACCCCATGTAGTCTACAGGGAAACTCACGGAATCACAAACAACGCAGTTTGCTGGGGATTATAGTATCAAAGTATTCTCCGGAGAGAAGTAATTACATTAACTTACAATAGTGGAACCCACAGCCACACCAATGCTAAGAGTCAACTGATCCTTGACAGAGACATTGACTGCGGTCATGCATTCTATATATACGCCCATTAGTTCAGAGCAAAACGAGGTCACGAGGGGAGTACAACCTGCGATTGAGGTAACGGTGGGCAGCAGGATGAGCCCGACCCATTCCTTACTGATTTTTTCTGAGACGCCGTCCATAGATTCAACAAGCATGTCCACTGCTATAGTGGCAACCTAAAACCAGTTGCCGCGATCAAGCTACGACGCTGATATTGTGGCTCAAGAGATGTACTCACAATCGTTACAATGATTAGCAAAAGAATGGTGAGGAGCCAACTAACCCGCGGCTCTGGCGGTCCTTGTTGAAAACATATACCTGTTACATGTGCTGACGAATCCTTTTCGGGAGCCTCTGGAAGTTCGTATTTCTCTTCGTTTCCTATTCTTGTGGATACGCTACTTGAATGTTCGCTCGATGTCGACTCATTACGAGTCATGTTGTATCCACCCATTCCATGAGCTAGCCTGATGGTGGGGTCGATAGAGGCAGGTCGTGGGCCCTTTATATTAGAGACAGCCAACACCTGCTCGGAGCTAGATGCTCCTGATGTTGAATAGGGTCGTCGAGGGGGTGCCAAGCCAGAGTGCGGTAAGAGATTATCCACGCTTTGGTTGACATTATATGAATCCATAACTGGTGTGTCCTGAGTTGAGTCCGTTCTGGCTTGAGGAGCGCTTCTTTTTTTCAATACAGGGACAGAAAGCCTTTGGCTCTTTTCGTTGTGGTTATCACTGTAGAGGTGGGAGTGTGACCATAGCTGGAAAATGAGGTACGCCACGTAGACTTTCACATATATTGAATAAATCATGACGATTATGGGTAGTTTCACTTACTAAATAATAGCACAAGTGATACCTGGCGTGGGTTTTGGTCAGAGTTGTACGACATATATGATACGAACTTACACCATGGCTCATGTGTAAAATGTTTCGTTGCTGCCAATCAGGAATTGTATCTGATGCACCACTGAGAGAAAAATGATATGCGGCGGGCAACAGTACAGCGCCAACGCTTATGCTGAGCAATGAAGAATGAATCTGAGTCGCGGCTTCATTCGTTCAAGTAAGCGTCTGATAGATTGTTACTACGAAAAGATTACACACTTGCATCGAACCCTTGTTCAGAGAACCGCATGCCGCCAGCAAAGAAGCAAAGCCCGAGTACCAACACTGGAGGCGCAAGTTTAGGGATTCAAAGCAATTACGAGAGCGAGCAGCACGGACGGAGTTTACTCAATATCGACCCAATTACTATATAAGATCGATCAGTCGATGGGTCCCCAAGTATCAGTAATACTAACAGGTAGACTGGACGACGCGGAGTTCACATTTGCGCAATGCACTTATCTAGATTACTTTTGGTAAGCATCTGGTTCTGAATTGTACACATGATTTCGCACCGCTACGACAATGCTAACGCTAACCAGACGAATGAGATTTAAACTATATATGGAGCGCGTATGGAATACGCACGTATTGTTCTGCGAGTTATTATCTTAAGATTGGAAGTAATTGTACGTTTCAGTGCTGCTTTGACTTACCAAGCTTGCGTTGATAAGACCTGTCTTCGATCCACCAATTCGTAAAGCAAGTTCGCGTGTTGAAAGGTCGTGCAACTGTAGAAATGTACTGCATATATGTACCGAGTTATTTGCATCGCTTTTTGGTGCGTACCTTGACAAGAGGTATCAAGGCTAAAATGCAAACTATTCAAAAGTGATAAGAAAGGCTCCATAGAGGATGCGGATAAGACGAACAGGCAAATATAAGGCCATGCGACTTTGGCATGGATATGCTTAAGGCCCACTATAGGCAGGGAGGTTGATTAACAGTAGATTTTTGAAGAGGTACAACTTGCCGATATAGGTATCAGTATGAGGAGAAGGTTCAGCCCTACAGAAATATGGTAAGATTTATGTCAAAAGTTGTGTAAAGGATACTTACAAGAACCCAGGACGATTATCCGCCAGCCCAAGAAGAGGCCAGCCAGGTTGTATGCGCCACCCTTTGGTTCCAAGGATTTGGGATCCTGGAGGCTTTCAGGGGACCAATAAGAGGGCAAACCGTCTCGATCAAGACTTCTGCCTCCACTAACGAGGTTGGAACAAGAGTCGAACGAAGGGTTAGAGCAATGGGATTCCGCTTGTGTGATAAAAGGGGGAACGTATTTGTTCTTTGTTGAAGGAGACATTATAGAAGGACCTAGGATAGATAGTAAAGATCCAACAGCTCTGACCGTGTAGCTTGTGGAGAAAGGAGCCAGAATCCAACTTGTCGCGCATTGGACGCGAACTGGCGCACCCCGATATGGTTAGCCATTCTACTAAACTATCTTGCGTTATTTTTAGATGTCCCGACTCCCGAGCACCTTCTGTAGCTGTTAAATAGTCCCCAAATGCATGTGGGAACGCAAGAAAAACGTCGGTCCTAGTATTGAATTACGAGGATATTTAGGTCCCCCGACCACTGTCTAGATGGTCCAGATAAGTCCAGGCTGAGTTCATCAACCGTTACCTAAGACGCTTATCGGATGTGTGCGGAAAAGATGTCACATTGTGACTTGCATAATTTTGTGACTGCACCCAAAACTCCGTGTCCTCCCACCTTTATAGCAAACAATGTTCCAATCTGCTGTGCGTGCTGCCCGTCCAGCGGCCCTTGCGGCGCGCTCAACCTTGAAGCCCAAGCCTGCATCTTCTATGCGAGCTTTTTCCATGACTCTTCGTGCGGCGTCTGCGCACGGCCCTGCGCCCCCTCAGCTTTATGGTGCGGGAGGAAAACCTGGTGAAGTTCCTAGTGACATCGACCAAGCCACTGGTTTGGAACGTCTTCAGCTGCTTGGAGAATTAGAGGGAATCGATGTTTTCGACAATAGCCCATTAGACTCTAGCCGAGTTGGCACGAAAGCCAATCCTATCATGGTTCCATCTTATGTACGTGTTATTCCGGTTTCCCTCCTACACTGCGTCTCCTGCGGTCATATTAAAATGCATACTATTACACAGGACGCTGAGCGTATCGTTGGTTGCACTGGCCACCCCGCCGATTCGCATGATGTGCGTTGGTTTAACTTGAAACAAGACAAACACGAACGCTGCGCAGAATGCGGCTCTGGTGAGTCGGCCGTTTCCTCATTCTGTTTGATACTCACCCTTGTTGTGTAGTCTACGCCCTCGACGTTAGTGCCGGACCACTTCCCGACCACACGCAACCCCAGCCGCAACAGTAGATTTTCTTTGGGCCTGCTTGTGCAGAAAATGTCACAAAGAATAAACAATATATATATTCGGTGTCAACAATAGCGTCATAACTTGTCAGTGATTTACATGCTCAAAGACCATTACCGTCCACTTTGGTGATGGTCTTAAGTATCTATGTGTGGTCTACGTAGAGACATGTGTAAACCAGATCACCAGTGCTACGAGTCAACGTGTATTTTTGTAGCACCCTTCCGGTGCCGAGGGTCTAGTTCGGTCATTCCAATCTGGGTGGCGGGCCAGACTTTCGACTTTTGTTTCCCATCAGATTTTGGTAGATTTCTTTGGGAAGTTCAGGAAGATGGTGCTAATTACACTGTACGAGCCAGGCCACTGGGATGTCTTGAAGTCAAGGTGTTTCTTTTGCCCAAGTCACCGAAATCCCATGTTTTCCTTACCAACAAGTGAGGCCGCTCCCCAGCCGCTCCCTAATGATATATCCTTTGGAAGTGACATTATTAGCGATGTTGTCTAGACAATCGAAGGTACGGCTCCTCGGGTCCTTCATCAATTTCTCGGTGACCATTTACTTGGGTTGCAGGATATCCTTCGAAAAAAACCAAGCGTTAAAGGCCATCTTGCTCCACAAACCATATAAGCGCACAAGGCGGCCTCGGCGTCCGCCCGACCCTGCGTGATATCCTCGTCTCTTTGGTGGCTCTCTTGCGTAGTTTTTTTTTTTACCAATTTACACGAATGTTTCACTCCCCAAGGCGTTTTGAATTTGGAGTTGATTAGAACTTTCGAGGACTACAATGCGGAGGGAGTGTTACAATCTGTCATCCGTCCATTGTAGCTTTTGCTTGGGATGCCAAGGTTTCCGACTACAGACTCCTCGGAACGCGGTATTAAAACAACGGGAATAAAACAGTTTCGTTTTAAAGGGGCCTGTGGTTCGGTGTCCTATCAGTGGGTCATAGGTCGATGATACCCAACGATTCGAATCCACACATATTTGCGACTAGGAAATTGCAGGACCTAATGTCCTGCAGTCGACATCGCACAACCTCGCACAACTTGAGGTCTGTTTCTTTCGTTCGCCGGCTCGGCCCAATTGAAAAGTTTAATTATCGATTTCAGGATCATACCTCCATTTGCTATCGCTATCACTGTCAACCGTCCGCAAAGGCAGAAAAGTTCTCATGGCATCCTCGGCGTCTCCCCATGAAACCCATTCCTCGACCATATTGGCGCCGGTCTCGGAGGGATGCCAATGGTGGCTGCTGATTATGGATGTTGAGACCAAATGCTGCCGGATGACAGTTAAGGCAGCATATGTGGTACAAAATGGATCGGGGATGGCAAACGACGGTGTTCCCACATCAACGAGATGGTCATTGATGAAGGGGTGGTAGTCCTGAGAGCGGCCACCTTAGATGGCAGCATGGATTTCCAGGCACTGAAGATGATCGCGTGGTGCAAGTTCTTCCAACTTTGACCAGGCTATCTACTTTCCCATCTATGAACATGACAACCCCAAGCAACTGGTGATGAAGGTCTAATCGATATCATATCTTTTTTTGTTCAAAGTTGGCAGGATTATGCCACACCGTGAACGATCGACGGCACCTTCTGCAGGGCTTAGCGAGGGGCGCCCTGAGTGCTGTCCTCGACAACATATCTGTGGTGTTCTCGGGGATATCGAAGTGACGAATAAACCCATGAAAACTAAAGGCTCGTAGTGACTATAGTGCTCGCTGAGTGCTCGTACGTTGTACATGTAATATTAGATCTTGTCTTCCCGAAGAAAAGCCGATGTGCCAAAAGTTACTAAATCGAAGCAAAACAGACTTGTAAATATTATAATACGCAAGTAAGGACTTATGAACGTTTATCCTTGCCGCCATGACAACGTCTGACTTTCGAATCCCACCACCTGCTTGAACCGTGACTTGTTCTGCCTCAATACTCCCATCATGACCCGATCTCTTTCTGAGATTAACCAGGCATTTATGATGAGGCTTTCTAAAAAAGGACCTCCAGGAACTTTCTCTATGGAATTACTTGTGTTCCACTCCCCCGGACCCTTGGAGGCGTCTTGGACGCCTTGTCCCCTCTTGTTCCTTGCATCAGCTTACATCCCATAAATACAGTGTTCTCAATAATTTCGAATCGGTTGGCAGGCAACCGCTGTTATATCGGCGCGACTCCCTCCTTCATATAAAAGACCGCTAATCAGATGAAAGAGGAACATCCCTGTTTTTGGTTCAGGTCCTGCTTGTGTCGTTGACGGCTAGTTTCCCCTTGCCCTTCATCTTTTACTTCAACCGGACCAGGTGTCTTTACATTCTTTTTCTTTCAACGACCAGTAGCCCCACTTTCTTTTTCCCCTTTGCAAAAGATGTTGTCAAAGTCCAGCTTTGGATTCATCGTATTGTCCGCTCTCTCGGCTTCGCAGCAGGTTCTTGCGCGTGAGAAATGGCTGGAGAGAGATAACCGGGCAGTTTACCTCTATCCTCGTCGGTTTGGTCAAGAGCAGCCAGCTGTTCTTCAAAAAATTAGCGCAGCCTGCCCGGGTCAGGTCTGCGGCAACTTGGCAGGTCAAGCGGTCACCCCTCTCTTAGCTGGCCAGCCGGAGTGTTCTCAACAGGATTTGGCGGATGCTATTATTGGTGCGACCTTCTGGTCCCTCCCTTATCTTATCCTAGCTCATTGTAGATTATACAGACGCAAGCAAACAATTCGATGCTGCAACACAAGCTAACATGGTTGCGCTCGCAATCGAGTATCGGCAGGCCGAGAAGAACACGCCACCGGTGTGTTTCATCCAGGATTTAATACAACATAGGAATCTGACACTAATGTGTGGCGATAGGACTTTACTACTAATCCACCATCGCTACGCAACTCGGTTTTCTGTCAGAAAGCCCCAAAGAACCCTGAACTGAACGGTTTGGTCCAAGCTCAGGATCCAGCTAATGATCCCAATCTTTTCTTCGACCCTGCCACAAAAGCGACAGTCCTGAAAGGCTCACAAGCAAACACAGCTCCTTTCGGTGGCGCTGGCGCTGCAGCACCGTACGTTACATATTAGTATACTTTACCCGCCGCTCATTCTATGATCCTTCCAGGCCTCCGCCACCTCCGGCAACGAATACTGAGGTCGTGGTGACCGGGACTGCGATCCGTGTTGTAGAGACCTCGCCATGCCCCGTGAGTCCCAATTTCCTACCTAAGCCTCACTTTCTCATCGATTTCGGCAGACGGCTATTACCGTCACTGTATCGGGCACAAACCCTGCTGCTACTGGTACAGATGCTGTAACTGTGACCTTTGGCAACCCTGCGTTTACTTCGGAAGCTCCTGCCCCAACTGTCAACCCATCCAACATCGGGAACTTCGGTAAATGCTCTGTACCCCAGATTGAATTTGGCGTTGGGTTTGATGGAAGGAAGGAGACCAGCTTCCAACCTGTGGATAAGAGTAGGGTTTCTGCAATTTTTGATTTTTCCCTTGATTTATATTTTCTTTCAGCCTCTTATAATCACGGCTCGGCACAAAACATTGGAATCATCACCCGTATGCATTCACCAATCACAAAACCTTAAAACTCGCTAATCAGCAAACTTAGAATTTATCTGCGATACGTTGACAAACACCTGTGGCGCTGACCAGACCGCAAAGAACACCTGCGCAACGGCCCAAACTGCTGCTTTGGCAGCTGCTTCAGGCACTGGCGCTCAGAGCGACGCTTTCAATGCTGCATTTGGGATTTCGACGGTTCGTGTCCCCTTTGCCGTCTATCTGTTGGTCTAAACTCTGGGGTTTAGAATTTTGCCAACATTGCATCTGTTGATAATCAAGGACGAATTGTTCCTGGAACTGGTGGTGGTGGTGTGGCCCCGCCTCCTGCTGCGGGACCCACAGCTGCTCCAGCTGGTAGCCAAACCACCGGCCCCCCACCTGCAGCAACCTCTCCCCCTATCGCTAACGGCAATCCCGCGATTGGAAACTTCGGGTCCTGCACTGTGCCTGAGATTTCATTTGGTGCTGGCTTCGACGGACGGAAAGAAACCAGTTTCCAGCCAACTAACAAAGGTGGAACCAAATGCCCCGGTTTTTCAATGCATTGGATATTGATACAATTTTGTATAGCTTCATTCAGCCAAGGCTCAGCCCAAAACGTTGCAACCATCGCCCGTAACTATTTTTCTCCCTTTCGCTTCCACGCAAATTAATAACAATCACTTCTTAGGGGCCATCTGCGACACTCTTACTAACTCTTGTGGAGCAGACCAAACAGCGAAGACAACCTGTGCAACTGCTCAAGCTGCCGCCTCAAGCGCTCCAGCCGGGACTGGCGCACAAGCAGATGCGTTCAACGCCGTTTTCGGTATCCAGACCGTACGTTTTGGACGATCTTTTCCTTTCGTGACATGAACACATTTACTACAGAATTTCGCCAACATAACCCCCATTGATGACAAAGGGAATGTCGTCGGTACCACTAATACTGGAACCGCAAACGGGAATGGAAACGGGGGCGGAGGCGGGAACCAGGGCGGAAGCGCAGAGGCCGCGGACGTCACTGCGCCAAACTTTGCCGCGACCACCACCAGACCTCCTGCCGCCAAGGTAGTGGCTAGTGTGAGCACATTTCGATTCGCGCCCTAAGAGATGATGCCAATTACTTATTGCAACGTAGCCTACCCCTACACCCTCCCCCACCGCCACCGCCGATACTTCGCGAGTAAATAACGGAGGTGGAAACCTGCAGACCTTCACAGGTGCCCTAGGAGGGGTGACTGCTCCTACTGTGACTGCTCTGTCCGATGGCAAGTTCCAAGTGGAGGGAAACTCCATAATCAACTCGAAAGAAAGCGCAGTTATCCGCTCCTGGTAGGGTTTCTAGGACATCTTTCCTCCACAAAACGTTGACCTTTTTCCTCCCAGTGACGTTCAAAACAACCAGTGCGCCAACGCGGCCAATGCCTCGGGCAACAAGAACGGTTTCACCGTCAGCGCATGCACTGACCAACAGAAACAGTGTATGGCTGCAGTGAGCTCATAAGGGCCAACCGACACTTCAAATTCGATAGATATGTAATACTCATGTAATTGCCTTACTTCGATCATCCGCTGCGTGGACTTTGTATCAATAACATATCTTTTTGCTCATATGCCGGAAATACTTTGGACGAGACTAGGACGAGACATCGTGGAGAAGTATTTCAATTCATCAAATTGCCATATGTAACCCAGAGCGAACAGAAGAGAGAACAGAAGAATATGGTACAATGGGCTTGTGGCCCGGTTACGTTCATTCAATAAAGTAAACGCCAACAAACACGCCCAATAAACTGACGCCCATGCCAAGGAAAGTGGCTTTATCTAGGCTTCGGCCGGAAATACCTCCAGGAGCCGCCGCGGATGATGGGGTATCAGTTGATGTGGTCGATCCACTCGTGGAAGTATTATTGATAGGGGTAGGCGAAGTATTGGTCGGAACGGTGTTTGAGGTTGTGGACAACGATGACGTCAGTGAAGTACCGGTTGGAGAAGGAAATGAGAGAGTCGAGCTGTTGTTCGCAACATCGCAAAATCGTTGCGATAGAGATTCTGCTGTCCCAAGTTCTGCAGGGCACCCAGCCGAAACACAATCGACAATCTCCCTTGTAAAACGTGAACTGGAAAATTAAATGTCTAAGCCCACGAGACCACTTTCTCTGATTTAAAACATACTTGCTACAGAAGCATGACACGTCCACAACGGTTGTACAGTTCGCTGACGCGACACCCATGGACAGGCATGTCGTTACTGTGAATAGAAATTAGCTGTCATACATGAAATAGACAACCCCAAACGAACCGCAGGTTGAAAACCCACTCAGGGACGGAAAATCGGCAGTATTAGTTGGAGTAGCCGTCGTTCCCGTTCCATTGTTAGAGGTGCTGAGACTCGTAGTTGCAGGAATAGTAGCGGTCCCAAAGGTGGAGGGTGGCACTAAGGAAGCTTGGGCCCATGCAAAGGAAGAAAACTGAAAAGAGAAAAGCAAAGGGAATATCAAGGCAGCCATTTATCTTGCAACGAAATGGTATTGGGGAGAGCAAAGCCCAAATGACCTGTGCCCCATCCTGGATGCATTTAGCAGACTCGACCGGTCGTCTACACAAACAAACAAATAGACAACTTCGGACTTCGGGCTTCCCGAGCCCCGCTTGCCCACTGTTAGTGCTAGCTTCCTCCAGTATCCACAAAACTATCAGCTGCGGAGACCTGACAGCTGTCGCAATCAGACGCTTAGCTTGTGCACAGTGGCATAGAATTCCCGTTTCGCTGGAGTATCTCCTGATTAATTTCTGTCATCTGAGTATGCTGATTCACCAAAACCACTTCCAATGTGGACTTCGCCGCAGCAAAATGCCCTAATAGGCTACTACACCGCGCAAATGGGGCCTCATTGAAGTTTTCCGCAGGTCTTCCGTTGGGCAACTTTTGCCGTTCATGTGCTAGTCGACCAGTGCTCTACGATACGAACGAGTGCGTAGGATGTATATATATGGCGGCTCTTGCATACCTCAGCCTTAGTTCAGTCTTTCCCCCTAATATCATCATGAAGTTCACAGACTTTACGTTCTTTGCATCCTTGCCACTTCTTTTAATTTCCAGCGCGCATGCTCAACAGAACAGGTACGTTTTCTCCAACCTTCAATTTCAGCACCATATCTGAAAGGATCAACTAGCAGCACCCTCACAACCAAACTATCAACAGGTTCTTTACCACCCACGGCTTCCACTTCTGCTCCTACAACAACATCATCAACCAACGCTGCCTTTCAAGCTTTGGTAGGACGAGAAGTCCTGGTCGCCGGAATCTTTACCGGGGTTTTAGTGGGTCTGACGTAGGGAGCAGGTGGTCGTTAGACTGGCGCTTCGCAAAGACAATTTCGGAACAGTTTGGTTGCGCACACAATGGACACTTATTGGACAAAAAGAATAGTACATTCCCCTTTGTTGCATTGGTTTTTTTAGAAAACACTTATCGGACAAAAATATTACTTCTCTTTGAATTATATATACTTCATCACGTTGATGTTGTTAGAGTTGACCTCTAATGAATAGCAACATCAAATAAACATATCTGAGATGCAACAACAGGCAACAACATGTCAGGAGCCTACACGGCGTTATAGTCTGTCATAGTGAGGCGAATCAATCTAGTAATACTTCTGGACCTAGAGGACATTATAGGTTTATAAGTGACTAAATCGTCCATGGCCCGAGTCACGACATCAAGTCATCGAATTACGCAATTGTAATCCTGCTTTTGGTGTGGCATCGCTTAATAGGCTTAGTTGACATTCGGTTGACACTTTGCATGAAGATACAAATCGGACTACAAAACTAGAACTATCTACATCAATACCTTCATGGCCCCTACTACTCAGTATGGGCCCAACTCAGATATTACGACAGAAGATAGTACTATAGATGATCCTGAATCCTCTCAGTCACTGCTTTCCTCCCAAGCCATAGGGGCTCCAGTAGAAAAGGTATGCTCACATACCACTGCTCACAAGTGTCCGGCACAGTCTTATGGGTTTTAAGAGCAATCCACTTGGGAAAAAAGTCACTCTTTTTAGTGCTGTCATGCTGAATATTGGGCAAATTACTGGGTGACATAAATTTTTATCAGCACTCTGAGTACAGAGTCATTCCATCTCATCTCATTCCTTAGGTCAGGTATCTATGTCGTCCCTGGGGTGGTTCTTGGTTCTGTTGGCTCTATTGGACTATTACTTGTATACTGGATTTTGGCCCCCCTTTTTGCATTTGGTCCGTGAATTATCCTCCGAGTCCCGGATAGAACTGATACATGCCGAACACCAGCCGGACTGTCGTTGTATAGTGAGCTGGCTTCCATGTTTCCACACAGGTCGGGAGCAGAAGTAGTATACCTCGAGCAAGCGTACCCACAACCGCGCTTCCTTGTATCCGTCTCTTTCGCAGTCACAGCAATATTGATGTCGTTCGTCAACACTCAGCTTTTCGTATCAACCCGGTTCAGTTCTGATGCTATGTTTTAAGTTTTAGCGCCTCAAATGCCATTATTTTTGCCCAATATTCCCTGACAGCTTTTGGTGTCCCGGTTACGGACATGAATCAAACATTGTTGGCCTTGACAGTCGTTTCTTTTACCGTTGGAAGTATGTTTATAATGTTAAGAGTCCTTCGGACGTTCTAACTGGCTCGGCAGTTGTTGGAATTTCCACTAAATGGTCGCTACGCGTAGTCAACGTTCTAAGCTTTTTCAAGATCATGTCTTTGGTCTTGTAAGGACACCAGTTGCACATTTCATTCACATTCTTAATCCACATTGGTGATAGCATGGTAGCAACTGGAGCTGCGGTCCTCTCTGGCCTTACGCGTATCACAGACCCATACTCAAACTTTAAAGGCATATTCGAGGGGAGTAGTTCCAACCCAAACGCACTCGCCACTTCTTTGGTCCGCTTCAAAATTGCTGCGTGTCCAGGTCGGTTGTAACTAACACACCGTTTCTGTAGGTGAAAGTTAATTATGCTTTTGTTGGTTGGCATAATGCCTTCAATGTCCTTGGGGAAGTTAAAGGACCCAATCCCGTGCGAGTAGTCAGAAATGCTAGCATCATTTCTTTATCGCTCGTTACGTTCTTGTTCCTTTTTGTCAATATCGCATACGTTGCAGCTGTGCCCCGCGAGGAGATTCGGAATTCCGGACAACTGATCGCAGCTCTATTTTTTCGTCGTGTCTTCGGTCCTACACTCGGTGTCAAAATTCTACCACTGCTCGTCGCCTGTAGCTGCTTTGGCAATATTGTACGTATGGGTGCAACGAGTCGGTTTGGAGCTTCTAATCTGATCTCATTATGTATAGGTTGCTGTCGTGCGTAGTATATAGAAATTTGACATTCCGATAATCTGACTTCACTCCTTTCGTTCGGTTGTCTAGACGGTTGGCCAGGTAAGCCATATATGATACAAACCTGTTTCCAAGGCTCAATTATCGCAGGCCCGTATCATCCGCGAGGTAGCGAGGCAAGGACTCCTTCCATATCCAAGCTTCTTTTCCTCTACGAAACCTTTCGGGACACCTCTTGGTCCGGTGACTCTCATGGGATCCTTGACTTTCGTTGTTATCTTGGTCGTACCCGCCAAGGACGCCTTTAACTTTGTGCTAGACCTGGCCTCATACCCACACCTCGTAATATCATTCTCACAACGTCATTGCTTCCCAGCCTGACGGTTTTTAGGTTTTTCAATGTGCCATGGCTGTGGGAGTTTGGAAACTGCGTGCAGGGCATTCTCTCGCTGGGTTTCCCCGTTCAGCGTTCCAAGCGCGCAACTCCCATGTCACCTTGTATCTTGTATCTTGCATTTTTCTGTTGATTATGCCTTGGTGTGTCCAGCTTCACTTACTTATCAGATAGTATTGACTAACGTCAACGCAGGGTTCCGCCGGAGCCAGGTCAAGGTGATGTTTCGTTTTGGTATGCGACGTAAGTTATTTAGTCGTGCTGCTCAAAGTGGTTGGTTTGAACATATATCCATTAGGTACTGCGTTGCGGGTATTGGCCTACTATTGGTGAGACATGAAATACTGATAAAACTTTTGTCTGACGTGCTTCTTTCCTTTCGGAAGTGTTGTGGTTTGTACTACTGGCTTTGGATCATACTGCTGCCGAAACTAGGGGAGTATGAATTGGTTGAAGAGATAGAAGAACTTGCAGATGGGGCTAGAAACACTCGGTTGGTCAGGAAATATAAAGAGGCCATGAACGACCAGGAGCCTCTATTGCATAGGACTCCCGACTTGAATAACGATTGAATTACCAACAATGGATGCCAATATAATTGCAATCTTTGTACCATTTCTAGCACTTACCTACCTACAGTATATACTCCTATGTATAGAGACGAAATAATTGTAATGAGTGGGGAATCGAGGACGATATGGTACTATATAATGAGCGAGGAACTTGGTGATACATGATAAAAGACACAAAGCAATGACAGATGATACTACCTGAAAGTTGAATAATGGACGCGGATGTCTCATGACGGTGTTGTAGCACTAGCGCTCTGAACGACCGACTTTAGTTGAGACATTAATAAACGTCTTTCGGTTTCCCAACGAGTAAGTTCATCTCGCAATCGCTCCACTCTTACTTCGTTTACAGGATGAGTAGAACTCATTATCCGTCGTGCGAGCCTGTCGGAGCCAACAATGGACGAGTCTTCAATGTTATCGGATCTTGAGCATTCGGATATTGTGCCCGATCGAACCTCCCAGAACTTGACTGCTTCGCGGGCATCAAAACCAGCATGCGCCAGAAGCCTATATAAACTGTGAGTAAGATGGTAGAATTATTGAACGGCTGACATACCGAGCAGAGACAACATCGGCTTCAATCTCTTGCTTCATGCTCGTACAATACTCTCCCACTTTGATCAACTCTCCAGAACCCACCTTTCCGAGCTGGGCAACAGCGTCATTAACAAAAGGCCCAAATAGCATGGTAACGGGAAAGATGAGAACCCTGACGATGTCTGCGACTATTGAGATAGTTCCCGGGATAATGACAGTCGCGGAAGAAAGAGACTCTAAGTGATGCGAGAGAATAAGATGCGATAGCTCATGAGCAAGTAAGATGGCAAGCTCTGTAGTTTGTTCCTGTGTAGGTGTCGGATGTCGAGGTATGGGTGGCTGTGCACCAAATAGGCTGCCTAAGATTCGGTCCCACCATGATTTCTCCTCCAAAGGGGAAATTTCAGGACTGGACGTGGGTGTCCTGGATAAAACATCGTTGAGAAAGCCCGAATACACTACAATGCCACCACCACCATCTGGGCCAAAACCATAGGAAAATGCGTTTGAAGAATCTGGGTTATCCACGACCAAAAGTGAATAAGGCGGACCTAGTATGGAGTGGGGCATAGGCTGAACCTTCCGTTCGCAGATACTCTCACAGAACCAACGTAGGTATTCAGAAGCACGCGGTCGAGGTCGAAGTGGGTATTCGGCAGGTGGGGGCATTGGAGGAAAGTCCTGTCGTTCTTCGTACCACTGGGGGTATATTTTAGGTTCGTTGATCAGGACTGGGATGATGGCTTCAAGTTTACGCAAGACATCGTTCACCCATGTGTATCTCC
This sequence comes from Clitocybe nebularis, assembly GCA_900068955.1. NCBI lineage: Eukaryota > Fungi > Basidiomycota > Agaricomycetes > Agaricales > Clitocybaceae > Clitocybe > Clitocybe nebularis. Next base: position 13,694 of record CEMJ01393082.1, on the reverse strand, counting down.
AATCGGTTATGGGAATAAACTGAGGCGGTCCGTCTTGAGAGAGAATTTCCCCAACAGCATTGTACCAGCCCGGCCCAGCTAACTGGGCGGCTATTTCTTCCTCTTCTTCTGGAGAAAGGATGATCATCCGCCATCTGAGATGAGGTTAGAAATACACAGAAAGGTATATGGTTCAGACAACAAACCTCCCAGTCAATGGCGTTTTTTCCAAACTTGCCACGATAGTAGCCCAGAATAGAGTGATCGGAACTAGGAAAAGAATGTACAAGACCACCCTTCTGTGCCGAATTTGTTTGAGTGCAGCCTGCTTGGTCTCCTCTGAGGGCGGCGAACCACGAAGAGCGGCATATTTCATCTTAATCTTTGACTTGCGATTCGTTATTAGAATTATTGGCATAAATGTTAATGCAATTCGGCCAGCCGTCCGTGCAATTTCCAAAGATGCAGATGCCTAGCTGGACTTGTTTAGCGTAGATCTGGAACCATAGATATGCTCTCTTACCTTTAGCAGGGCAGCGAAGAATGGAATGAGGGGTCCTCCTTCCCTGCGAGAACTAGCATGGAAAGGCGATACTTTTTGTCGTGGTGTACCATTGGAGATTGGGAGACGTGCAAAAGGGGGAATAGGTCGAGCCTGCCATCGGGTCGAGAGAGCACGATTTGCACCGGCGAGAGGCTTGTGTTTTGAAAACGTGTTTCTATGTATTAGTTGACGCAACATTGTACATTGTTGAGAACCCTTATGACTCTATGCGATGATCAAGAATTTCCGCAGCCGCCGGGCGCTACTTGCGCTACACGTGCGCATGCAAGTTCTTATTTCAAATTTCGGACTCAAGTGTAGGTACGGGTGATAAATCTAAGTTCGTTCCTCATGGTGTAGCACGGTATTGTACAATGGTAACTAAAGCGCTGTTACAGTGAAACTGAGAAGTACTTTATAAACGAGAGTACAGAGTTTATGAAATGAAGGTCGCCTCATTGTACATTGTGCCCGGAATGTCGAGACCCGCTGAAAGTCCAGGCACCAAGGAATCGGGGCCAGTGACAGTAAGAATTGCAGGATTGATCCACTGGATGATCCGTGAGTGCAAATAATGACGATAGGAAGACATAACCCGCACCTGGTATATGAATGGCTTTGTACCCGCAACATAGTTCACCGCCATTTTAATAACATAAGGGATCTCCGCCAGTACATCAACCTTCTCAATAAGCCCCTTGGGGGCTTCAACGGTTCCTACACCAAATTGAACCTTGGCTCTGACAGGTCCTGGGGATCCTGTGACCACAGATGGTCCTTGCCACTCAAAAAGAAGCTCCGAGGGAACTTTATACCCCGTTTCGGGATCCACAGCAAGGTTCAAGTGTGTTGCTCTTGAAATCACGGTTTTCTCCTTTGGCTCTTCATCTGGCCACTTAGTTTCAGCTGTCACTGACACTAATTTGCCGCCAATTACCAACGACCCGATGTTGGTATAGACACCACCAGAACCTGCCCCCTTCCTGCCGTGGGTATCACAGGACTTGAACTCCATTTGAATGGCGGATACACCTCCATGTAAATCACTTTGGAAATCGGCAAAATTCCAGGATGCCGCGACAAGATTTGGGCGCATGCCCTGGATGGCATGAACGAACATCCCCGGCCCTTTAATCGTCGAAGCTTTTCCAGCGTGGATAATGTGACCGGTTGCATTGTAGCGGGGCCAGAATCTGTGGATGACATATCCCTCCGCATTCTCTTGATCAGGTCCAAAGTAAGTGTATCCTGCCTTGGGACCTTTGCCGATCTTGAAGCCGGGGATAGATGCAGGTCGGGTGATGTCGAAGGATAGCTGGAGATCAGCGGCGAGATTAGCACGAATGGTATATGATTCCGGGTTGTCGGTGCCCGGAGCAGACTTGTAAGTGATGGAGAATTCGTCAGCCTTACTGGAGCGCCTGTCGAGGCCGGGAGGGGGCGTAACAAAGTTAGAGACATTGACGGATTTCCATATCCTCTCTCCTGCCCCCGGGGTAAAGATCTTGCATGTGAACTGGATGGTTGGATACCACACTCTGCAAACAAAGTTAATTCTTTTATCGATGACGATCGTGCGTACGGTGCTCACCCCACTGCGGAATGGATCACTTGACACATAATCGACGTCCCATCTTCTGCAGTGATGTAAAATACTTGGGTCTCTGTGACAAACCCGCCTGCACATAGCCATTCGGTGTCCTTTGGTTCAAGCTCCCCGAACAAGTCCTCATCCTTGTATCTGGATGAAACTGGGTGTAAATTAGGAGCGGTTGGATCTACGGGGGCCGAGGTTCTAGAAAAGTATTAGAAACATAGAACGAGGGCCATAGCAACACTCACGAGAATAGTGAAGAGAACATGGTGGTTGCGGACGAGTTGTAAATTACGAAGTCGAGCCGCCTCTTGGCCGGCTGATAACGTCACCATCTATGAAACATGTTGATGATCCGATCTATATCTACATTCCAATCCTCCGTAAAAAGCCGGATATAAACTGGTTCAAGTGCTCATTGAATCCTATTGTACATGGAAACGATCGGACATCTATCGTTCATCATCTGATTGCTCTTTTCGTGGTCGTTTTCTACTCGATGACGACTGCGTAATAGATGAACTAGATAGTATACTAGCAATTCTGTCACTTGAATCAACATCTGTCTGTCTAGTAGATGTGAGGTCTTCTGTATGGAAGGAAATCAAGCTGTTGTCCCACGATTGTTGGGGAACGGCGTCTTGAGAGGCAGCCTGAGAATTATTAACTCTGATAACGACATCACTCGTTGACAAAGAGCCTACGGGAGATGGACCGCCAGCATCTGCATCATATGCCCATGAAAAATCCTCGGACGAGTCCGTCTCACCAAGAATATCCCTAGTTTCGCTGCTTGGCCCCGCGGGATATCTCGATGAGTTTGGGGATATATATGTTCTTTCGAATCTCATTGTACCATTTTCCAGGCATTCCAAGAGAAGTTTGTTTTGACTGAGTCTTAGAGTCGAAGGATTTTGTGCGGGAATAGAGGATGGCCACCCGACCAAGCGGACCCCATACACATCTAGCTTTTCTGGATTGGTCCATTTCATCTCAGCGTTGCGGACGCCACTTGTGGATCTTTACTGGGGTGTTAAAGCGGCGTGATGGATGATGAACCAACACTAGCACCTTAGTGTTTTCCGTACATTCTCGTAAAGTTCATTCTTCAAAGGTTTGGCCAGACCCTGCTTAGTTGTGGAAGGACCGGCACGAATAGCATGTTCTTCATCTCGGGTAAAAACGGCGGCAATATTTGAGTCGATCTCTCGGAGACAGTAGGTTTTGAATGTTTTCGCACCAGCCTCGCCGCCGCCTCTCAAGCCCCGCCAGAATTCTCTACCTATGACTGAGCCACCAAGAAAACCTCCATCGGTAGGGTTATTGGGATCCACGGCAAGAAGGAACGATTGAACCCCTGCTGTCTCACAGAGAGACTCAAGAATACGTGAAGTATTACAAAGAATGCTTCGCACTGCGACAAGGCTCGTCATGAGTGGGGAAAGGATTCCCACACATTGATGACCCGGACCTTTAGAAGCACTACCATGTTCTGTCGTTTCTCCTGTAGGCTCGAACGGAGGTGGCTGGAATAGATATCTAGAGTGCCACTCGGCAACATATTGTCGCGTCTATGTGAGATGAAGTTAGAATGCCTGTGTTATAGTCAAAAAAAACCCCATAGACCTCTTCGTAGGGGCGATACTCTCTTTCCGAAAAAGCCTTGATATCAGCAAGACATTTGTTCATGAATGTGTCTAGTCTCTCGAGAAAGAGACCGTCAGGGGGTGCCGTGTCTCGTCCGCTGAATTCAAACATATGTCCTAACATTAAAGAGATACAGATGACAATGAGAAGAATAAAGAAACCGCCCACCAATGTATAGAAACACGTGACCATCGAAAAATATCAGATCAAACCCATCTCGTTTCTTCAGGCAATGGGGCGAACAAGGACCAAGAAAAAGGCCGCGTCAAAAGCAACGGATCCTCCAATTCAGCATGCCGCTACTTCAAATACCCCTTCGGTTGCATCGCTACTTCAGAAAGCCCATTCACTCTTCGTCAAAGGTGACTATGAATTGACCCAACGTTTCCTTCAACGGGTTTTGGAACAAGATACGACCAATCCCGAGGCAAAAGAACTGCTAGGAGTTGTACTACTAGAAACCGGAGAAATAAATGCAGCAAAAGATGTCAGAAGGGGTGCTTTCTAACGTCAAAATGCTTATCACTGATCAGGCCATACTTTACAGACATTCTTATCACTCCTCCAAACAAACCAGGGCACGACAACACCCCAACTACCTTTCGCTCACTTGTATCTCGCGCAATTAAGTGAAGATGATCCACGATTAGCGTTACAGCATTATCAAAAGGCTATCGACATATTCTCTGTTCAGCTAAAAGGAAAGGACCGTGCCACGGACGATAGTGAAAAAAATGATGAGGATGAGCTGAAGGGTAATATTGTTCGGGCGTTAGTAGGCCAAGTCGAAATATGGATGGATCCCTCTTATGATCTCTGGTGCGCCTTGTATTGTAGCCCCATTATCAAGATGTTTACATTGGAACCCCCAGCTTCGAACCCGATGCGGAGAAGACGTGCGAGGATCTCCTTGCTCTTGCTCTCCAAACAGATCCTGGCAACCCCGAAGCTTTGCAGGCACTGTCATCGGTAAGGATGTCGCAACAGAGGCCCGAAGAAGCAAAGGAATGTCTAGAGAAAGCATGGTCTGCATGGAAGGATTTGGATTCAGGTGTGTATCTCGAAACCCACGTTGTAACACCTATTTATGGCATCTTCAGACGATCCAAAACTACCTTCGATACCCTCTCGTCTATCTCTTGTCAAACTCTTCATTGAACTGTCGTTGTTCACTCCGGCACTGCTCGTGCTACACGGCGTCATGGCTGAGGACGATCAAGAAGTCGAAGCTTGGTATTTGGAGGGCTGGTGCTTTTTCCTGATGTCGGAACAAGCACAAGAAAGCGGTGGAAAACTCGATGATTTGACGTGGCAAGAACTTGCGAAGGATGCAAGAGATTGCCTAGAGACATGTCAAGTCGTAAGTTTGTCAAGTACCTTCTCAGATTCGGAACTAACGTATATGATAGCTGCATACCAATGAAGAACACCCCGACACACCCTTATTAGAGCACGTCAGGGAGCTTATAGCAAAGCTAGACGCCCTCGGGATCAAGTCTAACTCTATAGATGATGGAGATGGCGAAGATGAAGGTGAATGGGAAGACAGTGAGGATAGTGACGGTGATGTTGAGATGGCATAGTTAGCTTCTCTGTACAAGTATCACCTTCGGATAGAAAAGTAACCTAATATTATTGACCGGTGTCTTTTTGTTTGTTCACCGCTGTGTGATTTAGTAGATCGAGGCCAGATCTTTAGTTTGAGCAATGTGGCGTATTTGTTCCCTGACATATAGACTAACGATATCGTGCCACACACGACTCAAAAAATCTCTAAGCGAGATGAACTAGTGCCGTACCCTTCTCCGGTCATCCTGTGTACTCAGCCCTTGTTTATTCTTTCTTTCTTTTCTCTTTTACGATTTACGACAGTTATAGGACGATGGCTAAATTACGCCGCGACAACCATGAAACTCCTTATTTTCCGCTCTACTCAAAACCCCTGCGGATTGTTGCATCCGGGACTCTTTTTCTTACACATACCCTTTCCATTCCAACTCATCCTGCGCCATCAACCGTTGTTCGCGCACATTCGGTCGAGAAGGCCAGAGGTGGTTCAGCGAATACAGTGAGGATATTTATTAACCATTATGCTGCTGCTGCTAAATCCTTCTTTTTAAGTTACTATCTCTTTTGGCACAGTTTTCCTCCGTGGAGGCCGTGTTGGTTGCCCCCTTGGGCGGTAACGATGAGGGCGAGATGATTCTGCGCGACCTGGAGAATGAGGGTGTCAACACGCGATACTGCAAGATCTGGAAAGGTGCCGGTGTTCCGAGTGCTTGGATCTTGCATTCGGGCAAGTCATGTCCCTCTTTAGTCGCTAGGTGGAAACTAAACATATCTTAGTGGACAACGATACACGCACTGTCGTGAATCATAACCCTCTCCCCGACATTACACATGAGGAATTTGTCTCTCTGCTGGGCCCTCTCCTGGCACCCGAGAACTATCCACAAACATCTCCTGTTGTTTCACCAGCGAGCTCAAGCCACGCTTCACCTTCTTTACCATATCCACCTACATCCTCAACTCCGCGGTCTTCCCAATCAGGTTCTCATCCGCCACCCATACTCTTTAACCCCAATAGTCCAGCTCCATTTGAATGGCTTCATTTCGAGGGTAGATCAGTAAAAACGACGTTGAATAATATTACAGGCCTGGATGGATTGGCTCGGGAGAGAAAGTGGAGGAGCCACTGTGTCTTTAGCGTTGACGTCGGACGTAAGGGCAGGCAGGGTGTTGAAGCGGTGTGAATTCTTCATTTCCTGGACGTTCGAAAATAAGCTGATGAAAAATCATAGTTAATTCCACACGCAGATATCTTATTTCTCAATAAACACTATGCGCAGGCAAACTCTCCGCACTACGCCACCACCCCTCGCGCTTTTCTTCTTTCCTTGACTTCCATTGCGCCACCACATGCCTTACTTGTCGCCCATTGGGGATCAGAGGGTGCAGCTGTATTGTCGTTACCTACCAAGGAGTACTTTCAAAGCTCGGGGTGGGTAGAAGAGCGGCCCATACCATCGAGCAATCCAACCGCAGGAAAAAATCTAAGAGGAACAGGTACCACCGAAGTGCGATCGGTAAGGAGTGGGAGTGATTTCTGGGCCGATGGGCGGAGCCAGACACCCTCTTCTAGTGAATACTTTTCTGGGGGAAGTCATTACATGTCAGACAGTGGAAATGACAGTGGTGTTGGCAATTCCAGTTCGATCTCACAGCTGCGCTCACATGGACAGAAACGCCGCTACAACCCCGAAGAGGAGGACGACAATGATTCGCAGGGTACGGAAGTCCCTGGTGGGGACAATGAAGACGACGGTGTTGTAGACGAAGTTGGAGCTCAAGACGCCTTTATTGCTGGGATGATCTATGCCTTGAGCCGACGGATTTGCCCTGGATCTCCTTATACACCTTCTTGGACTGGAGAAGAGGTTGGAGAGAGTTCTGCCGAATCTGACAGAGGTCGGTGGCGTCTGGACGAATGCCTTCGGTGTGTATTGTCCATTGGTGTCTACCTTCACAGCGCTCACACTTTTATCCAGATTCGCAACAGAGCTTGCAGGAAGAAAAGCCCGCCGGCGGAACTGGGATGGACTGGCCGATGAGATGACTAGGGCAGGATGGTTCGACAACTGACCACTAATGACATCACGCGAATCTACGAGTAGTACACACTGGATAGCCAGTACATAATACCATAGTATATAATACCTGGGTTTTGGATGAACGCGTTTTGGAATCTGAACCTGCGCAAACACTGAAGTTGTGACCTTTAAGTGTGTAATTTTTGTGTTCCAGAAGTAACTGCCTAGGCATGTAATTGAGTCATTTATTGTAATTTTTTGCCATATGGGCTGTTCTTGATAGAAACGGTTCACCAATCACGGCGGCAAATACTCCGGGCCGACTCCGTCAGCAATCTGAATTGTGACCAGAGAGGTCCTGTCTGGTCCCGTCTGTGTTTCCTTTCGCTATGTTTTCCTTTCCATCGCTTTCTCGACATATACACCAGTCCTTATATCGTCACGCTTGCAGAAACAAGCCTACCAGTATTTTCCTTAATGCCACGAGAGGCCTGGCAAGCTCTTCAAGTTCGAGCCCTACCCCAGGACAAGTGTCCAACCAACCTCTGCCTGACTCGTTGAAACCGAAACCCAAAGCCACGACACCCCTTAGGCGCACTGCTTCCGCCTCTCTTCCTATACGTTCAAACCCAACGCCCACTCGGGGAGACATCCAAACGGTGTTTACCTTGGCCACATCCGAACGTTATCTTCTTTCTCGGCTTCGACTGCACCCAGATCTTCCCCCTCGCTCACAAACCCTTCATGAGTCTTGGTGGATACCTAAATGGGGCAGAAAAGATAAAGAGGGTGAGGTGTTCGTGTTTTCTAACGGGAGCTTTGTATGTTGGGGACTCGGAGAAGATGATGCCAGGCGATTCGCCGCAGAGGTCATCGGCCGTGCTCCAGGTATCGAGGTCGCTCCATTAAAGGAGCTTGAAACGGAGGAACTTGAATTCGTGATTGATCCTATAGAGTTGGGTGGTACGTATTACTTGCAAAAACAGTAACTAATTCAAAAAAATTGTTCCTTTCTTGCTTTCGCGCGTTTAGGACCACCCGAATTCAAGGTGATCTTATCATCCTTGGCCAAACTTCACCTTTGGCTTCTGCGCAGTCGCTACCCTTAAATTTACCACCTATGGCATTCCCCGAGGAGACGCTATTGGCACGGTATGCATACTCCCAAGCCCTGTCACGCTCGACAGCCCTATCCGCACTTGAAGTATCTTTGGATGATTATTTGACTTCAATGGCACGTCTGCCCCATGCACTGGCGGAAACCGGGAAACCTGGGATGGGAAGAACAGCCCTTATCAAGAAACTGGGCGAGCTTATGAAGTTCAGGCAAGGGCTGAATCTCAACCGCGAAAACTTCAGTGATGTTCCCGATTTTTACTGGGCTGAGCCAGAACTTGAGCGTATGTGATATTCTTAGCCGTCGTTCGTCCGTTCGCTTACTGAGTCACGTTGAATCACTAGGACACTTCAATTCTATGGTTGACGCTCTTGAGATCAAAGAGCGTACTACATCCGTTAATGACAAGATCACGTACGCGGCCGAGGTAAGCACTCCTCGTAAATTTTTGCCTCCAAAATCATTGATACCGATACTTGTGCAGGCACAATCCATGCTTAGACAGCTCTTGACTGAGGTAAACCCTTATACAGTGCGCTTTGGAGTATCAATCTAAGCTCTCATCAATTAAGTCATCAACCCACTCTATGGAACTCGTCATTATTGCGCTCATTGCGGTGGAAGTCGTAATAGTGAGTCTCAACCGTCTATCCCTCAGCTCCTAATGTTTCGTAACTTTACTAGGCACTTATCCGAGATGGACCAGAAATGTGGCATATGCTTACAGGTTCGGATGAGAAAGGACAGGGTGACTCAGAGCTGGTTCATAGCGGATAGAGGACGGTACCGAAGGAAGCACTAACTAACTTGCAACAACTAACCCCCTCTCACTATCTATCATAACCTAATATCATTCAATAGACGTCTTACAACTCAATCCCAGCAGCTTTGTATTGTTTTTAGCGTGATGGACTACTTGGTAACTGACCGCGACTGGTCACTGTCACAAACACGTTCCACGTGATCTCATCAGTACCGCGTTTTCAGATGCCAAAACATAGACCATGCAGCTCATCTCGTTCTTCACTCTTTTCATCCCCAATGCCCTATTTGGCCCCCTGGAGGTGGATCGCTCAGCTTACTTACAGTGAGACTTTGGAGCCTATAAATTTACCAAGGACCTGTTATCATAGGTCCTGATAGTATTATTTATATCATGTCGATGGTCAAGTGGTGCACCTAGATGGCTGGTGCCAGTTTACTCTAGAGTGGCAAGACTTGATATATCCCATGTCTAGCATCAGTCCACCATTTAGATTATAATGAAGTACCAATAAATTATGAGGAGGGGTTTGATTACAGATCGTGTATATATTCTGCTAAAAGCCCGCCGCAACTAATGCAGCCATGGATCGTTCAGAAGTTCCTCTGCAGAGGGCCTGTGTCTCGGATTCAGACGTAAGCACCTTCGTATGAATTCGGCAGCGCCCTGCCTCTCTTTTTCGACGTCTTCCAAAGGTTGTCGAACTTCTTTAATTGGAAGCATTTTGCTAAGGAAGGCTATCGGAGAAAGAGATCACCTTCGTTTGCACACAAAGATCATAGACTAGCGAGAGTGACTTACTGTCGTGAGGGTTGAAGAAACTCAAGGCCACCTCGGGGTCACTTTCCTTGAGTTGATCTGATCGAAAGGTATCATGTGTATACATCATCATTTGGTAGATGTGATCTTCCTCTTGTCGAATGCTCTTAAACCGAGTCCGAAATAACTCGATGCCAGTGATGAGCTCAAAAACCTGGGGGGAAAATTAGTACACATCACTCGGAAATTATTTAGATCACTTACCAGACACCCGAAAGCCCATATGTCAACTGTTTCATTCCAGAAACCTTGAAGAATTGTTTCCGGCGCGCGGAAGGCTTCTGATGTAATATGATCAACCACGGGCTCCTTGTAGAATTGGGCTAAAATGATTAAAGTAAGAAAGTGAGATGCGTAGCATTAGACGTTGCTGCAGACTTACCACCGCCAAAATCCCCAATCAAAAACGAGCGCGAAAGAGCTTCTTCTATTGACGGTAGTGGCAGCGGCTGTGAGACGGCCACCTCAACCATCCTATCGGGAGGCCAACTGCGCTCAGGAGGATGCCTGCGAGGCGGATTAGCAGCAAGATGGGCATCAATATGGTAGTCGATATCGAACCAGTGTCGATCATCACATTGTCAGGTTTTAGATCTTTGAGGTGAGTGAAAATATGTCTATAATTTCGCAGTTACCATGTTCATACCTGTATGTACTACGCCATGCTTGTGAGCGTGGACTAGTCCCAGTAGCATGTGCCGAACGACTATCTTGACAAGGGGGAGAGATAATCGTTTGTCGGGAGCAGCGTGTTGGAGTGAAGCGACGGTACCACTGAGAACATCTGTCACCAGACATAAATGTGTGACGGCCTCATCTTTAGCAGGATGATGGAAGTGGTCGAGGAGAGATAGGCAGTGAGTTGATCCACCAGCTACAGTTGTTGGAGGCGATATAGATCTAAGTGTTTCTAATTCCAGTACCAGACCGTCTTGAGATAGTTTAGTCGCATATGTCGTAAGTGCTTTGATCGCGACGAATTGATTGCATCTGAAAAATCGAATTTCCGTATTATGTAAGGAAAAGAAGTCACTTTACGTACTTAGTACTTAC
>CEMJ01393066.1:29079-40626 GCA_900068955.1 Clitocybe nebularis | reverse complement strand
TATCTAGGTGATTTCTTCAATCATCGCTGCTTGGTCGGATGTCTCGAGTGCACTTGGGAGCTCAGTACCTGCTGTGAGCAATGGAATTAGCTTGGGATCTTTGCAAACGGTGACCGACGTCGTCCATAACCTGAATATTGGATATTTCTGGATGCTCGTTAATTGCCTTACAAGCGCTGCATACGTACGTGCACACAAATCCGAATTATAACTTTGTTGAGTATTCGCAATCCTCAGGTACTTGCAATGCGGAAGCGTATTAAAGCCACTGGCTTCTCTGACTGGGATTCCATGTTTTATAACAACCTCTTATGTATTCCGATCCTGGTCTTGTGCTCTATCATCATAGAAGACTGGGGAACTGAAAATCTTACCCGTAACTTGTAGGTTAATTTTCCTTGGGTAAGTTTAAACTGACGCCGCGTTATTTTGTTAGCCCCCCCGAAACGCGAAACTTTCTGCTAATGGCTATTGCTTTTTCTGGTGCCGCTGCTGTAGGAATATCCTATACCACAGCATGGTGCATCCGGGTGACAAGCAGCACGACATATAGGTGAAATTTATAATTGCATCCCTAAAATCCAGTAGTTGAACGAACTCATCCAACCCAGCATGGTCGGTGCCCTGAACAAACTCCCCGTTGCCGCCTCGGGAATGCTTTTCTTCGGAGATCCAGTATCGACAGGCTCAGTTTCGGCGATAAGCGTGGGTTTCTTTGCGGGGTTGCTATATGCTATGGCAAAGAAAAATCAAAATACAAGTAGTCGGAAGACAGCCGATGCCATCATACCCTTAGTAAATCGGAATCAACCATGGTCAGAGAAGGAAAGGCGATAGCTAGTAGAGGCCTTGCACGATGTAGCTTCAATCTTGTTTGTTTACTTTTCAGCGGTCATCACCAACACCATCAGAAACCTGTTATCGCAAGCATCAGAGTGGGGTACCCCCATTGTTAAGCTATTGAATGGTTGGAGACGGCGTTGCACCTCCTTGATAACCCTGTGGCAGGCCCAACGACAACACCGCGGACCGCATTCCGTATATGTGAACTCTGTTGAATGACTTGAGGAACGACCAATACTTGGCTAGAGTGCGTAGCTTGAGTTTTTTTAGCGATACGCGCCCGGGGATATTTCTAACCAAACCTGTGCGGCGTTAAGCTTGGTATGGGTAAAAACATCCAGAAAGGATGGCCGGAAAGACACGGACCCTTCTGTGGGATAGGGGACGTTGGAACGCGGGAGACCTTGGAACGGGAAGAGTTAGGGAGCATTGAGCATGTTTCTTTCCATACATCCTATACAGTAGGGCTATCTTTTTATCTGGAGAAGAGCAATCAAATCACATGAGGGGAACCCCTCGCGTCGATCAAAATTACAGCTTGATTGCGAAATCATTGCCTTGGCCTCTGAGCTTTTCGCTGGTTCCGCCCGATAGCAAGTGGACATTAAGTGGATATTGTGCAGGTATATTCGCGTTAAGTGTTGTATACGATAGAGACATGTCGGGAGGCTGGTCCACAGCCCATCAGACTGATTGGTTGTTACATAAATTGTTCCAACATTTCAAAACGTGGCATCCCTCTCCTCCAGTGCCCACGACCGACATATTCTCTCGCTCATCGATCCTCGTGATTTACAAATAATAGTTTCCGAAGTCTCACAAAAGTCCGGCTCTTATTATCTTGATCTCCGAGCCAAAAAAAAAGTCTCGACAGCTTGACTCATTGAGTGAGCTTCACCGAAACAAACCATCATGACTTCACCACAGCCATCGTCTTTGCACCCCGCGCGCCTCGCAGGGCTTTTCGCCGGATCGCCTAGTGCGCCGGGGACCCCTGTCCATTCCATCCAGACAATGAGAAGAAAGGCGGCAGGACACGGAGGTCCGTTGACGAAGATTCTGGTGGCAAATCGCGGTGTGAGTTTTTTGCATTCATGAGGGTTACGTGGCGTAGAGCTTACAGTGGTTTAGGAAATCGCTATTCGTGTATTCAGAACAGCCCATGAGTTGGCAATGCATACTGTTGCAATTTACTCCTACGAGGACCGCTTGTCCGCACATCGTCAAAAAGTAAAAATTTGGCTTTCGCGGGCCCTCATTGTCATATTAATTCGTGCATCTATAGTCCGACGAGGCATATCAAGTTGGAAAAGGATTGACTCCTGTTGGCGCATATTTAGCTCAAGACGACATCATAAAGATTGCGCTTGAACATGGTGTGGATATGATCCACCCTGGGTGCGTTAGTTCAATTTAAAAGATATTTAGGCGCTCAGTCTACAGTTCAGGTACGGTTTTTTGGCCGAAAATGCCGAGTTTGCAAGGAAGGTTGAGCAGGCAGGCCTCGCATTTGTTGGGCCATCCCCCGAAGTCATTGATGGCCTTGGTGATAAAACCAAAGCACGAACTCTTGGTGAGGCCCGCGAGACATTATCTGAATATATTCTCATGTGTTCCCAGCCATGAAGGTTGGAGTTCCCGTTGTTCCGGGAACGCCTGGACCTGTCGAGACTTATAAAGACGGTGCTGCCTTCATCAAGGAATACGGTTTTCCAGGTTCGTCTCCCTTCAAATGACTGTGAACGCGCATTTACCACGCAGCCTTGATCAGTGATCATAAAAGCCGCTATGGGTGGTGGAGGACGTGGTATGCGTGTTGTACGCGAGCAATCTGACTTCAAAGATTCTTTCGAGCGCGCGGTTAGCGAGGCTAAGTCCGCCTTTGGTGATGGCACCGTCTTCATTGAGCGTTTTCTCGAACGACCCCGTCATATTGAGGTACAGCTTCTTGCTGATGCCCAAGGAAACACCATACATCTATTCGAGCGTGACTGCTCAGTCCAGAGGAGACATCAGAAAGTTGTGGAGGTGGCGCCGGCCACGCACCTCCCGGATGAAGTCAGGCAAGCGATCCTGAGCGACGCAATTAGATTGGCCAAGAGCGTTGGCTACCGCAATGCTGGGACTGCAGAGTTTTTGGTGGACCAGATGGGCAGACATTATTTTATTGAGATCAACCCACGTATCCAAGTAGAGCATACCATCACTGGTAAGTTCATAATTTTCCTGAGCCTTCTTGGCCCTACTTACTATACCCACTTTTAGAGGAAATCACTGGAATCGACATAGTTGCTGCTCAAATCCAAATCGCAGCTGGGGCAACCCTTCCTCAGCTCGGCCTCACTCAAGATGGGATTACCAAGCGTGGCTTTGCCATTCAGTGCCGAATCACTACCGAAGATGCGTCTCAGGGCTTCCAGCCCGACACCGGAAAGATTGAAGTCTACCGTAGCGCAGGTGGTAATGGTGTTCGTCTTGACGCCAGCTCTGGTTTTGCTGGGGCACAGATTACAGTATGTTCACCTCAACTACTAGGCCCACTATTGACTGACGCGCGATAAACGAAAGCCTCACTATGATAGTTTGTTGGTTAAATGCACTGTTAGCGGGACAACTTATGAGGTTGCTCGCCGTAAAATGTTGAGGGCTCTTGTGGAGTTCCGTATACGCGGTGTCAAGGTCTGATGTTTATATATGCCAAATAGTTTCATAGGACTAACATCACATAACAAGACGAACATACCTTTCCTCTTCCGACTTCTTACTCACGATACTTTCATAGGAGGCAAGACCTGGACCACTGTAGGTTTCGGCTGTTCATGGGAAAGAAATTGTTGACGTGTCCTCGCATTTAGTTCATCGATGACACTCCAGATCTCTTCAAACTTGTGCAGAGTCAGAATCGTGCTCAGAAGTTGTTGACCTACCTTGGAGATCTGGCTGTCAACGGCAGTTCCATTGCAGGCCAAACTGTGCGTTACTCCCATTTCATGAATGAATATTGATTAATGTATCACTTGAAAGGGTGAACCCGGTCTTAAAGGCGAAATCGTTATTCCCAAGCTACAAAACCGCGAGGACCCAGACAATGGACCTCCCCTTGACCCATACGTCCCTTGTACAGTTGGCTGGCGTAACATCATCGTCGAGCAAGGTCCCGAGGCATTTGCTAAAGCTGTCCGCGATTATCCTGGATGTTTGATCATGGACACAACTTGGCGCGATGCCCATCAGTCCTTGCTCGCGACTCGCCTCCGCACAATCGATATGTTAAATATTGCCAAAGAGACTAGCTACGCTCTGGCGAATGCCTACAGTATTGAATGTTGGGGTGGGGCAACTTTCGATGTAGCGATGAGATTCTTGTATGAGGATCCTTGGGAGCGTCTGGTATGTCCTCATTGATGCCTCAAATTCGTATATCCTAAGCACAGCACCACAGAGGAAACTGCGTACATTGGTGCCTAACATTCCGTTCCAAGCACTAGTTCGAGGTGCCAATGGGGTTGGATATACTAGTTACCCGTGGGTCAAAGCACTTAGATTGCCCGAGACCCATAATTTATACTTCGGACACCAGTGACAACGCTATTTACGACTTCTCCAAGAAGGCCGTCGAGAATGGCCTCGATATTTTCCGGGTGTTTGACTCGTTGAACTATTTTGGTAGGTATCATCTCTTTTAAAATCTTCAAACCCCCCACTAATATCCATTCTCCACATTTTTCAGAGAATGTAAGGACTTGTCTCTTTCTATCGTATCATACAATAATGAATTTGGCTTCGAACAGATGCAACTTGGTATTGATGCTGCGAAGAAAGCTGGCGGCGTTTGTGAAGCAGTCGTCTGTTACAGCGGCGATTGCGCCAACCCCAAAGAAACAAAATATACTTTGGAGTACTATTTAAATTTTGTGGATCAGCTTGTAAAGGAAGGGATCCACGTCTTGGGCGTTAAGGATATGGCTGGACTGTTGAAGCCTCAGGCTGCCACACTGTAAGATCACCTCCGGTGTTCACCATGGAGATAAACTCACAGACAATTTTACTGGCAGCCTCATCGGTGCTATCAGAAAGGCACACCCTGATCTTCCCATCCATGTTCACTCGCACGATACCGCGGGCATCGCAACTGCTAGTATGCTCGCATGTGCCGCGGCTGGTGCGGATGTTGTAGATGTTGCTATTGACAGTCCGTCTTTCATCCGCGCAACATTTATCATATACTCATTTTTTTCCAGGCATGTCAGGTCTGACTTCCCAGCCTTCCATGGGTGCCGTATGCATGGCTCTTGAGCAGACGTCCATGGGAACTGGAATTAGATATGAAGACATACAAGCCCTCAATCTTTATTGGAGCCAAGTCCGCATGTTGTACAGTTGCTTCGAGGCCAATGTCCGTGCATCGGACTCTAGCGTATTCGACCATGAGATGCCTGGTGGACAATACACCAACCTTATGGTATTTACATCCATAGCACATCACATCTAAACCTAATCACCCCACCATAGTTCCAAGCAGCGCAGTTAGGCCTCGGAACACAGTGGACAGGTATGTCCAATTTTCCTCTATCTCCGCGTGTCATATTGCTGATAGGATGGGTGTGGTAAGTTATTAAGCAAAAATACATCGAAGCCAACGAACTGGTACGTTGTCCTTCTTTTGTCCTTCTAAATGTCAAACCCATGTTACGTCTTTTAGTGTGGTAATATTATTAAGGTAAGTAAAGAATTTCCAAGATACGATTCTTCGTTGATGTATGGAGTACAGGTCACCCCATCATCTAAGGTCGTTGGTGACTTCGCCCAGTGGATGACATCGAATTCCCTGTCAAAGGCCGATGTCCTTGCTGGCGCTGAGGGCTTTGACTTCCCCTCATCAGTCGTTGAATTCTTCCAAGGCTACCTTGGACAACCTGTGGGAGGATTCCCAGAGCCTCTGCGCACAATGATCATTAGGGACAAACCTAGAATTGATGGACGTCCTGGGGCAACCATGAAGCCTCATGATTTCAAGAAGACCAAAGCGGAGTTACGGAGCAAGTTCGGGAAACACATCACGGATGTGGATGTGACTTCCTACGTCATGTATCCTAAGGTGCGCAATCCCCCTGCTAGTTGCGATGCTTAGTTGCTGAAAGTGTCCCTGAGTAGGTCTTTGAGGAGTATCAAGGCTTTATTGAGAAATATGGTGATCTCAGGTTAGTACCTTATCATCAACAGGGGATATCGATGATGTCAATAAATATACAGTGTTATTCCCACACGCTATTTCCTAGGACGTCCTGAGATAGGCGAGGAGATGCACATCTCAATTGAGAAGGGTAAAACACTCATAATTCGTCTCATGGCGGTGGGACCCATCGTGGAAGGACGCTCCCAGCGTGATGTTTGGTTTGAAGTTAATGGAGAGGTAAGCTTAAACTAAAATTTTCCAACAATCGAACTCAACTAATTTTGATTAGATCCGTCCGGTAGCAGTTGAAGACAAGAACTCTGCTGTAGAAACAGTTTCGCGGGAGAAGGCTACTACAGATCCAGGCTCAACTGGTGCTCCCATGGCGGGTGTTGTTGTGGATGTGAGGGTTAAAGAAGGTCAGGAGATCAAAAAAGGAGACCCTATCGCAGGTAAGTACCCTCCGTTACCTATTAAGGAGAATGTCAGCTGACAACTGGCCACCGCTCTTTAGTTCTCAGCGCAATGAAGGCAAGTTGGACAACCTTCTCTGACACCGCAGGTCCGCTGACCGTTTTTGATAATTGTAGATGGAATCCACTGTCACAGCTCTTGTTTCTGGACGCGTTAAGCGAGTTCTTGTTCACGAGGGTGAGTTGCATCATCCCTCCTAATATTTAATGGCTAAATCCCTTCAATAGGAGATTCCATCACCCAAAATGACCTCATCGCAGAGATTGTGATGTCTTAATGAATGATGTGTATAGTGATACCCGTTGTATGTATGTACAAAAACACTTTTAGTCATAGATAGAATTTGAAGCAGTATTGTAGAAATTCCATGGAGAAGGTCAGGGAAGATTGGATCAAATACCAATATGAGAACTCTATCCATATGTTCTCGTCGGCTTCTTATGTCCCTAGCTACTGTACGGTCCTCATGGACAGTTGTCCTATTCTCTTATGTATCAAGGACGGCCGGAGCAACCACTTACCAGACCGAACGAACTAGTAAGCGTGTTCGCACACAGGAAGCTGAGGTAGTATCGAATTGTATTTTTAGGAGTACACATAAGAGTGAGCGAAAAGTGATTTTGTCAACATAGGTTGGAATATAATACTAATTCCGTGAAGGACTCTTATATTGTCACCAACTCACTCGCACAGAGACTTAGCAGTTTGCAGAGTTTCCGTGCATTCTCGGTGTATTTCTTCCACGATCTCCTGATGAGCAAGAGGTTGAGAAATCGCAAAAGGACCTAAATAAAACGACTGACTTTCGCTGGTTGTATCTTATTCATCATACCAACACCAGCTCCAGCCCAGATAACAAGGCGGTCTGGATCATTTTTCTTTGCCCCTTCGACATACCTGCGCCGCACAACCTCAACTTCGACACCCTTCTCGAAGTCTTCCACTGTACCTGCGAATGTATGGATGCTCCCTCATTCTTACTCTATGGCGTGTAAACAAAGTACTCACTGTTACGCAACCCTCTTCCATCGATGCCACGCGGCCAGCCCAAAGTATCACGGGCATTGTCAAAAGCCATGCTACGCACCGAGGCACTGGTACTTGCGGCCAGAAGAGCTTGGCGTTGTACGTCCGTGTATTGGCTTTCGGGGGAAAGCAAAAGACGGGTTCCGAAAACGGCTCCGGACGCACCAAGAGTAAGAACGGACGCAAGGTGGCCGCCATTTACCAGACCTCCCGCGGCGAGGATAGGTGGGCCGTTCGGAATGGCGGAGAGAATTGAAGAAATCAGGACGAACAGTGGCGTACCAGCGGTGGATCCGTGACCACCAGCTTCTGTTCCTGTGAATGACGTGAGATAACTGGATGTGAGAGGGAAGGAAAAAGCTCAACCTTGAGCTATAATGACATCTGCTTTCCACTCATTGACGGCTACAAGGGCTTCCTGTACGGACGAAACTACAATGAATATCTTGACTTTATCTTTGCGGCTGAGTTTGCTTTCGGAAGCGCGGATAAATTGGATCCATTTATTCAAATCGACTCCGAACGATAGCCAAATGGCCTGAACATTGTTTTCAAGCGCGGTAGAGATTACTTCTTGTCCCAGGGAGTCGGATTTATCGAGAAGCCAAGCCAAGTACCCGACGCCGATGGGTAGCGTGGATTGAGGCTCAACCTTAAGCAACGAACGAGCGATAGCAAGCTCAGACTTGAGTTTATCGACACCCTCGTAACCTTTGCGAACCATCAAGATATATATGAGCGATGTATGGCGTCATCGATTGTATACCCACCGAATCCGAGGAACCCAAAACCGCCTCCGAGAGTAACTTGAGCGGCCAAAGCGCCTACGTGCAGTTCGGACAAAGTGATAACCGAGAATCAAGTGGATGGCTTGCCTCCGCTCGCATTTGCCATTGAGGCCCCCACGACTGGGGTCCGAATTCCTAGTAGCTTAGCTATAGAAGGTATGCATCTCGGACGGAAGCTGATTATACACACCGAGAAGACGAGTGATCTTAGTATTGATGCGAGCCATTGTGGCAATAGCAACGGAAATGGTAGTGGTAGTGGTGAGAGTATGAGGGTTCTGGAGCTCTTAAAGCCGGTGGAGGATTAGTAAAGTCAAACACCCGTGGGTCTCCGGTGGATGTGTAATGGCAAAAAATTGCTGACTGTCGGGTTGTATGGTGAATAAGACATATGTGCCATGGGAGGCTTCCCCGAACCGGAATTGAGAACAGTGAAAGATGGCACGGTTGTATAACGAGAATCAAGCGATTTCGATTATGGGTTAGCGATCATTACGATCAGCCACCGATTGGTTTGTTATTGTTTGTAAAAATTCGTCGAGCTTGTCTTTGAATCCCTTGATCGTTGAACTCGAACGCATCGCCCACCATGGTAAGCTCATTAATCGAAATACACCTCTATACATTTCCCAATAATGCTGATCTTATGTTTACCCTAGCCTCCCCCAAAATCCAAAGGCGGAAAAATGCTCAGTCTCATCAACTGGAGACTGAAAGTCACCATCAACGACGGTCGCGCTCTAACAGGGCAGATGCTCGCGTTCGATCGTCATATGAATTTGGTTCTTGCAGATTGCGAAGAGTTCAGGCGTGTGAGGCCAAAGAAGAAGCCTGGAGAGGAGACGGCACCAGAACAAGAAATGAAAAGAACGCTTGGACTTGTAATTTTGCGGGGCGAGACTGTTGTCAGTCTGAGCGTTGAAGGCCCTCCTCCTGTTGTCGATGAAGACAAGAAGAATGCGGTACGCCTGCGTGTGATACATATACAGATTGCGATTATTGACTGATTCCATGATCGCAGCTCCCAGTTGGTCCTGGTCGCGGAATGCCCGCAGGTCGTGGCATGGGAATGATGCCTCCTAGTAAGCTGCCAGGAAGTTTCTAGAACTGGTTTCTAAACACGTTTTACAGTGGGTCCTCCTTCCTTGGCGCGACCACCCATGCCGTTTGCCCCTCCAGGCATGCCAGGGCCCCCACCCGGCTTCAGGCCCCCTGGTTTCCCTCCCGGCATGCCGTTTGCACCACCACCCGGCTTCACTGGGCCTCCTCCTGGGTAGGGTTCTGTAATTTATCCGTCATGTATGCCCGCTGACACGAATTGATCAGATTCCAACCTCCCCAATGAGACCCCGAACCTCACACCACGCTGTTTTATTTTTTGCTTGCGCTCTTTGTTGTTGCTGAGAAAAAAAGGAAAGTGTATCAGCCTATGAGCGCCCCCCGTGTCGAATAGACGTTGTAAGTTGGGCAATGTACTTGACAAGGATCGCGATCCTGTCCGGAAAATCTTTCCTCTAAATGATAACGATGCTTTTGACCTCCCCACCCCCCGCGGAATTTGAAGTAGTCCCACGTCCTATTCACGCGGCCTTTGAACGAAGTCTGAACCTTGAACCTTGCATGACAAGTGTAAGTTTACATACTCATCTTGGTTTAATAGATCGCTCCAGTAGGGAAAACACGATATGGATCACGCGATGATGGCAGATCCCGTCTTGCAATTCGCTACGGCCTATATCAAAGTTATATGCAAGGTCAGCGAGTCAGGGTTTAGATTGCCTGGCTGCCCTTGTTCTTTCTCCTTGTGGCTGCTTCGGCGTGTCGAAATCGATGGTAGAAACCTGAGACGTACGTGTTTTTTCGACATATGGCCACCTATCGGGGGCGATTAGGTGCCTGATTGTGGAACGACCTCATGGGCGCTAGGCACCTGGTACATTTTTCTCATCCTGGATGACAGTGGATGTCAGCCGGTGATTTAGTTTAAGACAAGGTTGGGGGGCCCGGTATACAAGGACAATTGTTGGGGGAGGGAATGTTTTGACGAGTGATTCTCTTCTTCCCTTGGCCCAAGTCGATTACTGCGCCCGCCAGCGAATTGGAATTGACGGATCTCTCAGAAGAATATAATCTAGATACATTTCGCTGAAGGAGGACTCTTTAGAGGCCTCAATAGCTCCGCTGTCGTCCTGCGCCACCAAATGTTGACATCATTTTCTGCAAACATTAGGTTTCCTTGTCGTTCCCTGTCAAGTCGGAAAATTCCAAAAGCATTTAATATAGCTAGATACCTCAGTGTCTTGGCGATGTCGCACTTGGATGCTACCGACGATATAGGCGCGTCACCTTGCTACTGCTAGTAAAACATATCAGTGAATATCGGGAATCTCACTTTAGACGCAATCTCGGTGTCCGTCCGTCCGTTGCCTGCACGATGGAACTGATACCGTGGGAGGAGATGTACGCTCACTTGCAACGGGGTGACATCTATGATTTTTGTATATACCATATGCATACATAGTCGCCCCCCCTCCAGCGCCGCCAAAACGAGTCTAACTAGTATGGTTTTAGCGGGGGGGGCGTTGGGGGGGCGATGTTGTCAACGCAAGTTGCGCTAAAACCTCGCCAACCCTGAGGAGCGAACTTCTGAATTCTACATAGTCGCGAACAGCCACCTTGGTCGCCCAGAGCACACACGGCCGGAACCTCATGTTTTGACGGCTGACCAATATCGTCGGGACCGTGAGCGTGTGTGTGTTTTGATTAAAACATGTCTTTTTTACCTAAAAGGACTAGCGTTGAACCTTGTATACGGATATGACTTTCCCCCCCCCCTCCCTCGTGATGGGACAGATAAGCAGCCAGCTATATTGGCCCGTCCCTCCCCCTTGTTTTTTCCTTTTCACACATGAGCGTTAGTTAAATTGTCCCTGAGTATCCCCGGAATAAGAAAGAGCCATGGGCTTTTTCGTTCGATCGTGATCAAAAAGCACTCAGCTCTAGGCGTACCTATTCAGTCAGGACGCAGGTGCGCGGGCGCGGACGCGCACGCACAGGGTCCCTCGTTTTGATCCCCTGCCGATATTGCGGTTAAACCGTTTTGTTTGTGCGTATGTCTGCCCATGACCCGTTTGTGTTGGTGGAGCAATTAATCGGTGGCAGTTTATGTTTTTGCAAATATATGAGATTGCGACTTTGCGCTAAGGCTTAATGATATAGTGGAGCCACCTTGGAGCACTG
>CEMJ01393066.1:9034-22336 GCA_900068955.1 Clitocybe nebularis | reverse complement strand
GAGTAGGGTTTGACACGGTTCGGTACTTTTTTTTTTCATAAATAAAAAAACGCACCTTGATGGCCGGGGGTGCATTGAAAAAAGTAGTGTAAAAGTGGAATCCGTCGGTCACAACGTCGTCGGTTAGTGCGCCCCATAATATTCGGTGGTCCACATTGAAACAAATGAAGAAGACGCCTGGAAGATCCGGATCGGATTTTAGGCGCTGCAGAGCAAGCAAGCAGGGGGGGACGACGTTTTACTTACCCAAGAAGAATGAAACGGGAGCAAGAACTGCAGCCTGTTTAAAGCTCATGGTTCTTGTCAGTTGTTGTGGTAGGAAAAGCGCGCCGGGATAAAATTACATATATATTGACTCGACTGCCCCCCCTGATCATGACCGTGATCGTACCTCGGACTGCTATTTATTCCTTACCTAAGAAATTCAAAATCCAAAAAATCTTCAAACAGTCATAGCTGTGGTTATCAAACGGGTACAAGATGTATAGAAACAGTGCAAAAAGGCCGTAGAGCTTAAGCTTGTGGTACTGGGTATCATGGTGGTATATACGAAGATATAAACACATCGTCCAATGATGTTCCTCGTCAAATAAAATAAAAAATTAGGCTCAATAAGATACCGGCACTCATTCCATCCTCCCAGGAGACGGAGGCGGGGGCATGTCGGGCTGGCGTAAAGGGGATTGCGGAGGCCGGGGAGACGATGGAAGACCCATCATCTTTGAATGGCGATTCCCTCGTTCCGACTGCGTAACAGAAACATTGAGACCCCTAGTCGCTGCGACGTTCGACGCCCGTGATACCTTGGGGGTGACAGGTGTGTCGGGTGGTGTTATTCGGATGGGATGGTCATGCTGCTGCGAACTAGGTCCAATGGAATCAGACGACGACTCTACGGTAAAGTCTCCGTCGGTCGTTTCTGTCCCACTTTCTTCCTGAACAGAGAAATCATCTCCGTCTGAAGGTATTTCCTCAGCCGGAGCTTATAACGACAGTCAATTACGATTTCGAGAATATTGAAAGGATGGACATACTTTTGAGGGTGCGTCCCGTCAGTCCGAGGAGCTGATCAGCTGCTGCATCCGAATATTGTCGACTGTTACGCCGATGCAGGTCCGACGATCCGGAGTCGTCGCCGTTCTCTCCCTCCTGTCTCTCCTCCGTGTCCGCATCCACATTGAAGACGCGATTGAATTCGCCAAGCATCAAACTAAACACTCCAGCTGGAATACCCAACGTTGGACTGAACACGATACCAACGTTCCGCATGGTCATCTTGTTTACGCTGGAGTTTTGGACAATCAGGATCAGATGAGCAGTTAGGGCACGAAGCAGGCTGTAGTTGGCAATCGGCAACGCAGCAATCAGCTGAGAGAGCTCCTTGATTCTTTCTTGTGCATTCACAAAGTCTAAAATATCGCCAGCACGGCTTCAATACCACACACATATGGCAACCCGGCTGTACGCACCTATCACGGCTAGAAACTTGAGGTGCAGGTCACGCGTTAGTATGCTCGCCGGTAGCTCACGCAAGAAGCTTTTAAGAAGTCCTGCGATGGCATGCGGATCCCAATACTCGTCTGACGCAAGCAGATCTACGTCACCCTCTATATTGATAATCAATTGATTAGACTTCAGTGAGGAGGTCGGGTCAGAATGCGTACCCATGTTGAATCTATCTTTTAGGCTCTTGATAACAGCAGAGCTTCCGCTCAACCGATAGATACCTTCTTCCTGATCTGCCTTTTTTGCTTCCAAATATTGAATGGAGCGGAAAACAATTGCCGGAAGGTTGGCTATTTGGGCAACATCAAGCGCATCGTCCAGAGTCACACCAAACACAGCCCTAGGTACGTAGGTTACGACAGGGTGGTTGGATTTGTCACCTGCGAAACGAAATCAGTGATAATACATTGAATCCCTGTAGTCCAAGTACCGTTCGTTTTCCCAAAGCCCCAGAACGATCGAGATTTGGCCTTTTCTCGTCTCTCTGCGGCCGTCGATTCAGCGGTAGACGGAACTTCCTTGCCAAACTTAAACCCTGAAGGAATAGGGGCTCCATTGATAGGTCCGGAAATTTTAACCTTGCTATTCGGGTCAAGCTTATCAGGTGATGGTATCCTGTCGATGGGAGAGGTCGTAGTGGGTGATGATGCGACGGTATTCAGAGTTGGGTAGAATGATTTGCGCTCGTTGTGAGGATCCCGTGTACGGTGGCGTTCGGGAGATATCTGGCGATTGTGCTTAATTGCTCGATGATCTTGTAGATCTGGATAGTGGCCAAGCTCCGAATTGGCGCGCTGGCCCATAGGGCCGCCTGTAGACTCTGAGGGGAAATGTGAAACACCTGAAAGCGGAGAAGAATCAGGGAGGCTCGACGGTTGACCTTGACCTCGCTCGAGAATTCTCCGGGCGGCGTGGTTTTGAGCGTCAAAGGCCCCGGCGCCATAACGTTCCGTGGATGACGGCTCTAGTGACTTGTTAGGGCTTGAGGACCTGGCATAACCCTCAACTGGGGGTGGTGTGGATTGAAATAACTTCGCATTGCTAGGATCTGGAGGAAGTTGTGAGATCGGGACCGCCACACCCTTGGAAATCGAGATATCATCTTTTGACAGACCTCGAATCGGTCTTCGTGATGAAGGGCTGTCGTTAGAACTCGTGCTTGAGCGAGGTTGAGCTGCAGAAGCGGTAACATTAACCGTGATGGGGCTAGGTCCATATTTGACAGGTTCTTCACTGTATGTGCCCGAAAAGTAGCGGACAAGCATTTCGACCCAGCTGTCCCTATCCTCATCGCTCTCTGCACACAGGACATGTCGGGGGTGGTTGCCACCCGGTCCCTTTTTTGCCTCTACAATGAGGAACGCGTGCCTGTATTCTTTTTCTTCATCCGTGGTTGACGCCCGCTCGCTTCGTTGTTGTCGTCCTATCTGAGCACCAGTCACAGTGATAGAACCCAGATGCCCACCCCCACGCTGATCAAAGATATCTAGTCAAAGAATGTACTGTGCACTAGAAAACCTAAAAACGTACGCAATCATAATACTCCAAAACTGGGCCTTGCAGAACAAAGTAACGAGTTTTCCAACCACCAAAGTTCTTACCCCGCTTGGTCAGGTAACCCTCTTTATGGCCGACTTGCATGACGGGTTGCTTGGCTTCACGAACGATATCAGATGTGAAGAAGGCAATCACTTCGTCGTTGTTTTTCACAGGCAAGTTGATAAGCGTCTGTAGATAGTTCTCAAGGACAGCCTGCGTTGAGATAGGGAAAGATGCCAGAGTTTATTTGCCGAATTGATTTAGCTTTGATATACGCACCTTCCGCTGGTCCACCTTTGCGGGCGCGTGATCCTTCCACAACTTCCCCTCTGGTAGATTCGCGATCTTTTTTCCTATGCCCTTGCCCACACTATTCCGTACCCGCTGATCTAGCCCTAAGACATCGGAGTACATCTTCTCCACCTTCCATCCATCTTTCCCATGCCCTGGATTCACGAATACCACGAATGAGAGAACCTCTTTCCCCCTATCGTTGGGACGAACAAAGGAGTGGGAGACGGTTATTGTTGTATGCGGGAGGTCAGATGAAAGTAAAGGCAATGCGCGGAACGACGCTGGCATGGTTTGAGCTGGTGATTGGTATTGCTGTGGTTGCTGCTGCTGTGGTTGCTGATCCATACGTAAAGGTTGTGATGGCTTTTGATATTGCTGAGATTCACCAGGTGGGGAGTACGGATTCTCGAGAGGAGACAGATGGTCAGAGCTGGAGTGTGCAGATGATGGGGGCGCCGAGCTCAGGAGTTGTTGGTGCCCAATTTCCACCGGGGCCATGGCCTCGATATGGGACTGAGATTGTGATTGCTGTGTCTGGGTGTGAGTGTATATTTGGGCCTGCTGTTGTCCTGGTATAAGAACGTTTGGAGGTGGCAATGGAAAGTCCTCCACGACAGCACGTGGTTTGCCCTTTCTCCCTTGGCCTTGGCCTTGCAGCTGCGGAGGATCGATCTGCTTCTGCTGTGCGTTCTGTTGTTGTAGCCCGTCTTGGGATGGAGGGGTGTCAATTACCTCGTACTCGGTCTCGGTGTCAGCCTCGGGTCCCGTGACTGCAGAGTACGCGTCACCTTCGTCGTCGTCGTCGTCTTCGTCACCCATGTCCAAGAATTCACTCGTCCCACCTGGGCTGTCAGCAGCGCCAATAAGGCCTGGAGCAGGAGGAGCAAGGCCACCGTGGGATTCCGGTATCTGGATCTGTGGTGGACCGATGCGTGATGTAGTTCCAAATTTAGTGACGAAAGCATCAACTCTAGGACTAGGGACTGGCGAGTCCGTCATGTTTGCAATATATTGTCTTGCCTCATCAGGGAGGGAAATGCGCGAATCGCGGGAAAGAATATGAGGACGAGATCCCTCTACAATTGTAGAAAGCATTCCTGTAGCCCCTGAGGTAGGTGTAACGATCTGAGGCGGAATTGCGGACAATGTTGGGGCTACAATATGTGGGAGGTATGACTGGGGCTGGGACTGAGGGGTGGTAGCACTTCGCTGCAATGATTGAAATTGATCAACCGAAGACACACCAAATCCAGGTGGAGCAGTTTGGGGCGTCATCCCTCCATCATGGTGATATTGTTGTGAAGATGCAGTATAAGATGAAGAATTCATGGGATTATTGGTTGGGGAAGGGCTCGAAATGCTACTACTAGCACCAGTGCTCGTGCTCAGGTTACTATTGATACTGTCGGCTAAGCTGGATTTACGGGGATATGTAGCTGGCCGCGCCTGAGGTAGGATCGAGCTGCCATCTGTTGTCCCACTAAAATGACTCGTAGAAGAACCATGTGGAGAAGAAGACATTTGTGCTTGTTGTCCGTAAGGGTTGGTTTCCTGCGTAGCAGATACAGCTGATGAAGGGACCGGGAGGTTTTCAGCACGAGGCGGTACAATCAAGGGTGCTGGGGAATGTTTTTGAGATCGAAAGCCGCCTGTGTATGGGACAGTAGAACTACTGAGTGCGGATGGGGCAGATGACGGGGGAGCGGATAGCGGAAGGTTTTGTGACTTGAATGCAGGGGAGTTGGTAGATATATGCGGGCTCGAGTTAGTTTGATATAGGGGGTCGCGGTCGCGAGGGGAAAGGGGCTCATGAGATCTAGAAGGGTGGAGAGTCGGGTGTTGCACAGATCGAGGTGTTGCTGCAATAAAATGATCAGTTCGGTGCTACTCACAAAACTAAATAGACGAACGCTGATCATCAGAGTAGTGCCTTGACACTGTCTGCCTTGGCCCACCAGACGAACCACCCCCGGTATGGGAAGGAGAGTTCTCACTAAAACTGCGTTTAGTAGACCTGTCCCCGTCAGTGCTCTTATGGCGTTTGTCGCTGCTATCCCCGTTGCTAGAAGGATTCTGGCCCCCTAGCTTAGCCTTTAACGCGTCACGCTCTCCCCGTACCCGTTCGAGTTCCTTAAGGATTTGATTGTATCCAGCTCTCTGTTTCTCGATGAGTTTCCAGAGCTGGGCATTTTGACCAGAAAGGACGTTGCGGTCGTTTACGGCTTGTTCGAGGGCAGCCCCTTTGGGGTCTGGAGAGTTCGCATGAGATTTCAAAAGCGAAGCGGATGTGAGAGGACGATCTTTGTTCACGGAAGGTGTTGAATTGGAAGATGCTGGTATCGCAGAAGACGTTGAAGCAGCGGCCGACATTGTGGTTTGGCGGTGAGAAGCATGGGCAGGAGATGGATGAGAAGACTGAGGAAAGGGTAGTCTTTCGCTCCTGGAAGGAGTCCCATATATGGATGAAGCGCCTGCGGCACTGAGGGACATGGTGGCAAAAGATGAACTCGCGGTAGCCACTTCCTGAGAAGTTGGAGATGTTCAGGGTCAAAGCTTGGGGTGCGATAACGCCAAGATAACCGCCGGCTTAGTCCCGATAATCCAAGGAAGATCGCTGTATCGAACGACGAGCAGCGGGCAGCACAAGAACTAATGGAACTACCAGTTGTTCGAGTTGCTAAACGAAACGAATGGCCTCTCAGGGTCGTCGTCCGACTTCGCACTTTGAAGTTTGAACTGCCAACCGACCTTTTCATCATTCATGTGACACCAATATGCCGACATAGGCCGCCAATCTTCATCATCATACAATGTCGTCCCACTTATTATAGCCCTCAAACTTCAAGCTTCAAGTATAAGCAATCTGCCTAAATCGTACATGTCGCGCTGCTCTCATCGAGACAACAACGTGGTACCAATTGATCAATCACTCCAGTGATTTCAACTTTCACACTCTTCATTCACCAATACCGTCCAGGTCACTTTGTCCCTGTGCACGTCTGGCTTCTTGACAGCTACCGATTCGTATATGTGACCATAGATTCTGGAATTACCCTAGCATTCTGATTGTTGACCTTGTTACATAGCTATACCCAGGGGGCTCCCGAGACCCAGACAAAGTCATCAAGTTCGTTCTTTTGTGTCCGCACCCGGAATTGATTACGGTTGCCAAGTTTATATCTCTACGTCAAGCCCCGGTCCAGGGAAATAGTTTCAAGTTAGGCAGGCCAGTGCACAGTACGCCACGCCCAAGGTATTCCTACGAGATCGCTGGACGTGGTACAGGGGTTGAGACTAAGCCTAATGTCGGCCTGATGTCTTCTACAATGGAGGTATTTCATCAGTGGGCGCTGAGCCACGAACGCCGCCAGGGATGATAAAGCCCGCGTTTTATTGTGGACTGTTCTGCCGTTTCCTTGGTCCGAGACACCCTCGGGACTCATGCTCAGGATATCCTGGACAACAGACCGGTCATTCCCATCCCGAGCGACTGCGTATACGTAACCCGTTCTACAGGACCGAAGACCGCGCATAGACACCTCGGAGTTTGAGTAACGCATCAACACAGAAACAATTGGTGAAGCATTGAGCAAGTTATGCCCCCAAAATCCCTTTTTTTTTTTTGGACAGAGAAGAGATGTCGGCTTGGTCCTGGTACACACCGGCCCGATAGTCCCTTGCCATGCCGCAATGCTTGAAGCAATGTTTGTTATTCGTCTTGGTGATATCAAATACTACGGTGATATACAACGCCTCAAACTCACAGTTGAAACGATTTAGTTAAAAGATGTCGAGCCCCAGCACAGGAAGCCGAGAAAACTCTTCCTGGTGACGGTATGAAATCGGACTTCTTAAGATGGGCATGGTAGATGCGTCATAAGAGTATTCTGACGGTCGATTGGTCAATATGATCACATTCATTACTGTGGTTGCAGTGTTGCACAAACAGTCGTTTCTTACTCAGTATGCATCTCCTCCGCGATATTGGTTGACATAGGATGTGGCATATGAATATGAGTGTCCATAATCGTGATAGAAGCTAGCTAGAGAATCCCGTTTCAATATAATCGATAAGTATCCAAGCGTACTTGAACTTGGAATGTTTATGCATTCCGTTGTCCTTCCGATCATTTCCATATGAGGGTACGGAGGTCCGACCGAACTTAAGTGCGAATTCTCACTTTTCGTCATGCCCGAATTCCTCCTCATAAAAATCCAGGGTTGGAGTTATCCGTCGTTGTCTTCTCCCAAACCTTGGGTTTCGAAAATTTGGGGATGCTCATGTTATCAAGAGTTCAGCGCTGCCCGTCCATCACCCGTCCATATCTTACTCTTCCTAGGACTCAAAGACTCTACCCCAGTAGGGTTTTGCTGAATAACTTTACGAAGCTAGCTTTTGCTCCGAAACTTGATGACGATGTACCCGATACTCCAGCACGTCAACTCCCCGAACATGCTGTCATTTCCACGTTCGATCTCTTTAGTATTGGAGGTAAGCCTTGGTACCCTCAACTCCATGCTTAGCTAACCATATGAATCTTAGTCGGCCCATCGTCCTCTCATACTGTGGGTCCAATGCGCGCTGGGAAGATCTTCATTGCAGACTTGAAAGAGTTAAACTTGCTAGAAGAGGTCTGTCCAATGTTGCATGATTTGGAAGTTTTTGATCACGCTTGACATGTTATTAAATAAGGTCCGGACCCTGAAAATTACCTTGTAAGCATTTAAAGTCATGTCTCTACTCAGTTGTTTAAATAGGCGCTCATAATTTTGGCCCGGACAGATACGGTTCTCTTGCCGCGACAGGTGTGTATACCTCCCCCGTTCTGGGAAGCTGTATTGATGCGTTAACATGAATATTCTGTTATAGGAAAAGGGTGAATGCACACGCCTTGAAAAATAGACAACGTCTTATTCTTATTTCGATCTTTACTAGACATCATACTCCCCAGGCTATTCTTCTAGGCCTTGAAGGTATGACCAATTTGATTATATGTCGAACGAAAAAATCATGTTCTGTCTTTAGGCTCTGACCCAGAAACGATTGATACAGGAACAATTCCATCTCGGTATGAATCCATTGTATCCAATAAGACCCTTCTTCTAGGGGGTCGTCATCGTATTGTTTACGATATGGACCGTGACATGCTCTGGCGCTGGGACCAAGTTCTGAAAACACATCCAAATGGAATGCGCTTCAGCTGCTATGGAGAGGATGGTGACTTACTGGCTACGAATGAATACTTTAGTGTTGGGGGCGGGTTTGTGGTCAACGAGAAAACGAAAGGTTTGAGACCGCCGCTATAGTATTCAAGTGTTGAGTCCTAATTCTTCCTTAGTCGACGAGAATATGTTCTACAAAGGTGTTAATAAAAGCGAAGTTCATGGTGCTCGCCTCCAGCAAACCCATTCAATGATGGAACCCGCGATTGAGCGTCGGCCAGCGAATTCAGACAAATCTGCTCCCCAAGTCATCAAACAAGAGGACTCTGGTCATCCGCCATATCCATTCACATCAGGCGACACTTTACTAGCTCTAACGAAGAAACACAATGTACCGTGTCTGCCCTATTTTCAATGATCTTCACTCTAACATAGACCATAGATGACCATTGCTCAAATTGTTCACGATAATGAAGTTGGCATCTACCTAACTTTCCTTTGATCACTACTGAAAATTATTTAGAAATACTTTGGCTACACAGATGAAGAAATCCACACAAAGGTACTCTTTTCGTCGTTTTTACTCAAGTTTCGATTTATTAAAACCCTAATTTAACAAAGATAATGAAGATATGGAGCGTCATGGATGACTGTATTCGCACAGGGGTGTCCACGTCAGAAACCACCCTTCCCGGCCGTTTGGGCTTAAGGAGGCGCGCTCCGATGCTTTATAGGCGACTCATGCGAGGGTTCGTGTTGGTTTCATTCGCTTACTTAGTTTTATTCTTATGGTCCCCGGTATCTAGTTTTTACCCAGGTATTGCATCATCAAGTTTTGCCCGCATAGAATCTGGGCCCTCTCCAGCTGGATCCATCGAGGCTTGTACTGCAGCCGAAGCGGCTCATGTGGAATTAGATGATAAACGTCATGGCCGGCACAGACGAAGGTCCAGAACGAACACTACCCGTGCCGCAAGAGTTGTTGGATCGTTTGATCATGCCGTCCTACCTATGCCCCCTGTATGTTCGGGTTGCATAGTTAGATACTCACCACATGCTGATGTTGCTGTAGAGAAAAACCGATATTCCCGCAATGGACTTCTTATCGTGTTATGCAATAGCTGTCAATGAGGTAAACGCTTCGGGTGGGAGAATCGTTACTTCTCCGACAAATGGTGCAGCAGGTGTCATTCCGGCCGTATTGAAATACATCATAGAGGTTCGTTTGGTGTACAGGTGTGCTGTCCTGGGGTGGTCAGGCTAACCTGTGGCGTAGTTCGTCAGTGATGACACGGAGAAAAGTATAGAAACCTTTCTTCTGACAGCCTCAGTATGTGAGAGACAACCAGTCTGTCCGGTTAATCCTGATCGCCTCTATTGATATAGGCTGTCGGTATGCTCTTTAAAAGGGGAAGTACAATATCGGCAGCCGAGGGGGGTTGCCAGGCCGAAGTTGGAGGTATCGATTATTTTGCAGATTCCTCCGTGTCTTTAGAGCTCAATAGTACCGCCTAGTCGCATGTTCGATGGCAAGTGCCGGGTTCGCAGCTTGCATGGGAGGTAAGAAATAATGTCTCTTATGGTGAATCTAGGTTGACACCATAATACTCAAGCTTCTCCCGAAACCGTGCTTCAGGTGACATCAGTGACATTCCATGTTGGGCCCGGTCGTTTACCATCTTTTTTTTCAAGGCCGCAGAGATTGGGATTGGTAATAATCGGCTAACTAATATCGTCCATCAAACTCATCTTCCACCGCTAGAACACAACTTGGGATTAACTTGCGATCCGATTGACGGCCTTGTACAAGTTCCATGCATCGTACGTATATTACCTTTGGGGCCTATCTCGCTTCTTTAATCAGATTATAACTTATTTAGGAACGAAACAGCTTGGGAGGTAGGATTTTCCTCCTCGCACCTCTAATACTTTATTTGTTGAGTACTTGGGACCTTAACAGCTGTAAAAGCTGTGACTGCTGCACAACTTTCTATGGCTAGCGACGGAGTATATAGCGTCACGCTGGACGAAGCCATTGAAGCGATGAGATTGACTGCTGCCGACATGAGCGTGAAATACAAAGAGACCAGTTTGTCGGTACGTATGAGCTTCTTTGAGGGTCATTTTATTTTTGAACTTATGCTTCGCTTGCTAGGGCCTTGCGGTAAGTTCGGGTCTCAACTTTTCCGGTTAGTTTTGACTTGACATCGTGTTTCACAGACAACTGTTAGAATTCCCCTTTCAGTTCCTGCATGGTAGGTTCTTTGGCACTATGAGTGGAATGGCAATCTGATCAGCGTCCCTCAGTTGAACGAAAGTTTCCTGATGTTAGATGCTGCTAGAATCTTCGGATACCGCATGCGGCATTGCTATGCATTGCCGCATAATATCCCTAAATTATTCTCTTTTTAATTCCTAGATCATTCTATGTCGGTTCTCTCTTCGTCACGAATAAATTAAGTCACTTTATCCAATTTTGGATATATCACGTGGCGTTACCCTCAGCGCTCGTGACTTCGATCTAGGGCAACCATCGCGTCAACTCGTAAAGTTAACAGAAAGTTAACAAGATAGCACTCGTACCTTCTTCAACATTCCACAGTTTCCAGTCTAGTATTATGGCACCCGTTTATGTTTTAGATTCGTTTTATCTATCGATCACTCTCCTGGTCACACTCGGATACCAGCTCATGGGGTTTGCAATAGCCTGGACTTTCCAATTTGACAAGATCACAGACTTTACAGGAGGTTAGGTCTCGCACCCCTTCTCAGTCAGAGTAACTAGCCTCATATTTCACCAGGATCTAATTTCTTTCTACTGGGTAATTGCTTTTCTCCACTGGAAGAGTTGTCGACTAACACGGTTATAGCCTTGCTCACTCTTTTGATTGGGAATACATTCTCCGCTCGGAATATAGGTATCACTGATGCACATTTTGTCCTAGGCTGCAGCCTTTGACCCTTGCTCAGTCGCCAGTGTTCTAGTAATGGTTTGGGCGGTTCGCATCGCAGGTCTGTATCCAGCCTGTAAACATTACTTTACCCAACTTAATATATTCGTAAACCATAGGGTTTTTGCTTTTCCGGGTCCTCAAGACCGGAAGTGACTCTCGGTTTGATGAGATCCGTTCTCACTTCTTCAAATTCATGGGTGCGTTTTTGTCACGATTTTACAATCAGAAATCACCATGAAAATTTCCGTACATCAGGTTTCTGGTTTGGTGATTCCTTTTCAAGAAATCTGCGTCGGCTTCTTATCTGATTGTGAGGTTTGTGGGTTATCAGGGCAAATTCTTTGGGTGAGCCCTATCTCTACTTTGCTAGAGGAGATTGTAAGTTATGTTCAACCTAGGTCTGGACTGTATCCTTGCCTTTGGTAATACTTAATTCCCCCGCGGTTTCCGACACCAACCGCCAGGGATCCGACCCTCAGTTTGGGACATCTCGGGATATAGCTGGAATTATATTGTGGGTCTTGGGATTCATAATCGAAACTCTTGCGGACGGCCAAAAGGTAGAAAAGGATATGCGCCCCATTTCCTTTTCCTACATCTATTAATTACCTTGTTTTCTAGTATCAGTATAAATCTTCCAAGTCGAGCCCTAAGGACAGGCCAATCACGGTAAGTTTCGACAGCAAGCTATGCGTAATAGACTGCTCAGAACCAATTTTGCATTCTAGAAGGGGTTATGGGCTTGGTCTCGCCATCCATCATATTTTGGAGAGTTCGTGTCAGGGATCTTACACACATACGATATAGTTAACAAGACTGTTCGCAGGATATTGTGTTGGTGGGGAGTCTGGATTCTATGTCTTTCGCCCACGACCAACGGTACGCTCCCCTCGTCAGGGAAGTCGGCTCAGTATGGGGCGATCGTATCTCCAATATTCACAGTCATGTAAGACCATTTTATCCCCTTCGCTCGCTAGTGAATTTTAAAAGTTAACCGCCTTTACCAGGCTCCTCATGTTCGCATCTGGCATCCCCTCTGCTGAGAAACCACAAGCAAAGAGATTTTACCTATTGGCAAACGGTTTCGATGCTCAGGATGAATATTCTGATGCTTGGCGACAATATCAGAGGTATCTCAAGAGAACCTCGATCCTTATACCAATACCACCTGTTCTTTACGAGCACGTCCCTTGGTTTATCAAAAGATCAGTTCTTTTAGATTTTCCTATGTACCGATTTGACGAGGCAAAAGAGGGGAGTGCTGCAATCGCCGGCCAGGAGGAAAGATAAATCGTATGAACAATTACAATTGTATTATTACAATGTTTAGAGACTTGAAGTACATCGTTACACGGTGACTGGCCCCTATTTATCTATGTTTGAAATGGGGATTCAATTAAACGCTCATTGCTAAGTATGGTGGACCGACACCAACTGTGCTGGTCATCTCCCAGTGTCGAACTCCCACTGCCTTCGTCTATATCGAGGACCTATATTCAAACCCCTCGTGGTGTTTTAGAACTTCTTGTTGCCCAACCTCCAACCCCAACCGCGACGCGAAAAAAGGCGATTCTTTTTCAGCATGGTGGGTTCGGCGCTGCAACAGTCTGGATCCCTTTCCTCCTCTATTTCTCTCAGACCCACGACCATCCCTGTTATGCTGTCTCGCTGCGAGGGCACGGTGCATCCTGGAAGCCTGGTTTTTTGGAAATGGTATTCACCACGGGAAACGCCTCTATGGCTCAAGATCTAGGTTACGCCCTCAATTGGGTGCAGGGATACGAGTCAGGTCAGCGACGGGGCCATTTCAACCTTGAGGATGTTGTTCTTGTCGGCCATTCTGCAG
>CEMJ01393063.1:1279-44732 GCA_900068955.1 Clitocybe nebularis | reverse complement strand
ACCATGCATGTCGATAATTTAAGCAAGACCATGGATATTTTTCGTCGGGAAATTTCTTCGCTTGTCACAAGTCTCCGATTGCTTGGGGTTATAGTCGAGCGTTCCGACTCCACGACCTGGGCTGAAAGTAGTAGACCGATCATCTTGCATTCATATGTCCATTCCCGCGTCTCTTGCATCTTCCCCTGAAGGTAAAGCGAATGAAGAAATATTGTCGCACTCTCAGACACCACGATGCCGACACATATTGAAGAAGCACCAGCGAGTGGAGAGGGGCCCCCCGATGGCCAAAGGGTCTGCCTTGGAGCGATCTCTTCTCGTCCACATGCCTAATTTTCGAAGCCAGCGGTAGCCTTAGTAGACTCGAGTCTGGACTCAGAGCACAAGCTGGCTTCGCATTCGGTATGCGTTATTAAACTTTCAGCCCAGGATGTGGCATCGATGGGCTTGCTTGGCTGTCGTAAGTCCTTTGGAAAAAATTACTTCACAGCAGTACCCAGGCAGTTAAATTTTCAAAGAAGTAAAGGCGGTCAGGTTCAACCTAGGTTCTTGCCCTGCAGTAATTCAATAATTTGAACGCGTATTTGTTTACATATTACGTGATAACTATAAGTAATCAAATAATAGTAACAGTAATTTAAGTAATTAATTCTTCTCGGGATACCTAAACATAACAACACCAAAGCTCGGGCACCGTTTTTCTTTACATATTTCATCTCCCGCGATGACTCTGGCAACCATCGACACGTAAGGCCTCGGCTCGATATGACGAGGACTGCGCGTATCAGCATGGATCTATATATGATTCCAACGGATTCCATCCCGGCAGTACTTTTCACTGGAAGAAGTTCTTCTGGAGAATTATGGTCAACGCGGACTTTTGATGTTTTTCCAAGACATGGGGCTCGGCCTCAACTTTCGGGAACTTTCGGACTCTAGGCAAAGGATATAAAAAGGAAGACATTGGATGCGGAGGTTAGGTGACGTATCTTGGGAATATCTCTAGGTTTGGTGCTCAGATCCAAAAAGTGACAGGAGCATGAGTGGGCTTGGAGATTTGCCAAGTCAAATTAAGCCGATCTGTGAGCGTTACTGCTAAATATGCTCGAAGATGTCTGTTGCATGGGGCATTCGTCGCATGTTGACATTGTGGAAAATAGTGTCACCTGGTTCTAGATGGGTGCTTCGTCAGGAAGGCCGTTGAGGAGTCAGCTCAGTATGATGTCGACGAGCTTTTTGTATGTCATCATATTCCCTTCTCCCCGAGACTATTTTTGAATCACCTTCCCAAACGACGAGTTACCACCCAGCATTTACGGCCATCTCAGGCTTTATTATTATATCGAAGGTCTTCTTTGTTCCGATTCCTACTTGCAACTGTTCATGCGCTCTTCCGACGGGAGTTCTAGGACTCAAAAAGCTAGGCAAACCATATTGTGTCCAAAATTTACTTGCCTTTGTCAGTATTTGGCACGGGGTCGGGTATGGGCTCGTGTATAATCTCGTCTCGGGGATGAGTCTGGTACAAATGAGACACGCTGCAATCGTTTGCTGACATTCTATGACCAATGGGGGAAGCCGGTGCTGTTCATGATTGACGCTGTGGAGTTGGACACAGCAATTGGTGATTCGGGTTTGTGGTTTCAGTGCCGATTTGCCGTATGAGCCAACAAAGAGGCGTAAAGACATGGCCCCCAACGATGATCATTCTGAATCCGGAATATTTTTACATGGGTACGGGAATACGAACAGCTATATGTAGTGTGGAGAGGGAAAATGAAGATGGGGTCCAAGGAATGAGAAAATAGGATTGTATTGGAGTTTGGATCGTGAGCGTGAGGGCGTGTATAAGAAGCGTGTATGTATATGGATTAAGACTGAAGGCCCGGGATCAAACCTCTCGGGTATGGGCCCAGTCAGGAACATAACGTAGGTGAAGGTCTAATGAGGGGGGCGTTTTTAATACCTTCAAACAGACAAAGATCGATAAAAACAGATACCCGGTTCGTGCGTATCTGGTGGTAGGAATGTTGGTGCGGGCACGGCGATGGGTTCATCAGGAGGTTGGATTTTCGGATGAGAAAGTCGGATGAGCCCGAGCCCGAGCACTCAGTAAATCGCGATACGCCGACTCGGAAATTCTATCACGCTACATCTGGTATTCAGGTTTCAGCCAATCTGAGACGCGCGAAAATCAGAAGAGGGAATCGTTACAGGAACGTGCACCGCCCGGGCCCTGGCGCAATTCGGATCCATATCCACTGCCCTCATCACGCACGTCGCCGGCCCCGACTCGGTTTTTACAACCAGACTGACGATTTGCAGGGCTTCATCATAAGCAAGTGTGCATGTGAAGTCTTCGGTCCACGTCCGGCCGCTCTTTTTCCACGTCCACATTACGCTTGCACGGACCACGACTTTGCGCGTATCGGGGTCTGCCGAGATGGAGTGCTGGTGCAAGTCGGAACGGGTCCAATGGGTGTCAAGCAGGTCGAAATACGAACGGATTGCGTTGGTACCACGAAGGAGGGAGGTGTGCGGGTGTGGACATGAGGAGGGATAGTGCTGAATTGAAACTTGCTGGGTCGTAGAGAAAAATGAGAGGAGATTTAGAGCGGAAACGTTGGCTGCGAGGGCGTTGAAAAAACGGTTGCAAGAAGAGAGGAGTTGATCAGAGGTTGGTTTGAATGTAACGCCAGGCATTGTAGCTGTATCAATTAGTCTGGGCGCGGTATCTAGACATTTATATAGCGAGGAGGCTCGGGCAGAAGGGATGGGGATATGGGCGAGGCCGGTAGTGTGACAGTGTTAAGTATAGAGCGCAAAAATTAGGTCCTCGTGGGGCAGCGGGGGGGCTACAAGCAATCTGATATTTCTCAGCCTCCCTGGGATCACTTTCGGATATCTTTACGGTGCTGTATACTTGATGTGTTTATTGACGCTTGACGCGTCTTCGACTGACCCGGTCGGCCCCTGTAAGGCGCGGAGATGACCAAAGTATCTTGACATAGCAATTGCTAAGTGCCTAGCTATATTTTGTTTTATTTTATAACAAAATTCTTTATTGTCAGTTGGATAAGGACAAAGTGCATTAACATGTTGAACGACTGCATGCCGTCAAGGATAAAGGAAAAAGATTGAGTAACATAATGAACAGCCCTGATAGGTATTAGCCAAGTTGCGCAGCGATAGGGAAAGGGAAGGGAGGGAAAGCGTCCCATTTAATCATGGGGATCAACGGTGACGGCGCCGCCTTAGTCCCCGTAAAGAACTATGTATAGATACTACCGATCAACGTCAAATCCATTATTCTATAGATAGGGCCGGCAGGGTCCATGATGCTCGACATCTTCGCCTCCAACAGCAGGGTACATACGTACGTGGAAGGGCCACCGTGGGACTGTTGACGCGTGTTGCCTGATATTGGCTTCGAACTGTGAAAGGCTTAAGAGCTTTGAAATAAACAAATCGCTAAGATCAAGAGCTGGGGACGAGCGAAAGAAAACCTGTAGGCACATGATTACATGATTCGATAAATCAGAGATGAAGATAGGTGCGGCTATAAGCAGGAGTGACCACATACCCGCGCCGGTGTCGCCTCTGATATGTATCTCCACTGTTCAGCCACTTCCACGTCGATGTTATCTCCCATGATGTCCCCTGTATTGTGTAGTGTTCAGTTGCTTGATACGGGATCGACCGCCAAGCCTTTTTCTCCCCCATTCGCTAGCGGTGTTTA
Source organism: Clitocybe nebularis (assembly GCA_900068955.1). Lineage (NCBI taxonomy): Eukaryota > Fungi > Basidiomycota > Agaricomycetes > Agaricales > Clitocybaceae > Clitocybe > Clitocybe nebularis. The sequence goes on along the minus strand of CEMJ01393063.1, from coordinate 40,993 downwards.
TGTGGGACCTCGTCTTGAGGCTCGAGTTCTTCATGGCCCAAGCGAAACACTTTAGCTGAGTTCGGAAGAAGCCATCGACGGGTATGGGATAAATCACCAGGAGTCCCCGAGTTCCAAAAACAGAATCCCTCCGATTCGGGGTGATGGGGTGTTTCACGTAGCGAGGTTAAGCTAAAAAAGTTCAGATGGTCTGGGTCGGCTAGCTCCACCATTTTTATCTCCTCATGTCTTAACATCTCTAGGGTTGCCAGAGAGCGTGATGTGTCCCATAGTCGATACTGTAGGATTCCAGCATGTCTGTATCCCGTTTTTAAATCGAATGAATGAACAACATGTTGATTTTTTCGGGGAGTATGTTTTTAATCACCTGTGAAAACATTGATCGTAACCGTATGATTCGCATGCGATCATTGTGGTATGATGATGGAAGGCGATCAGGAGACAGTCTTCCTCGTTCTGGACTGGGCCTCTTTGCAATCGGCTGTGTGTGCCCGTGGTTAGAGCCCGGGATTTACGAAATGCCCGGTGACCTCACCACACCTTCTTTTAGGTACTCTACAGACAGCTTCGGCTTCTTTCCGTGCCGCACCTCCAGAAGAGTCGGAGATGTACCGCACCCATATACCGCGGAGGATGCAGTTTCAAAAAATCGGGAGTAAATCCGAAGTCGTTGGGTCAGTCGCTCCAGTCCATCTCCAGCGAACAATGGTCCTACGGCAGATAGGAGACATGCTGAAACCGGGCCGCGCGTTGCATGGTTGTGTAACATGCGTTTTGATTCCCAATCCCTAGCAGACTTCGTATCGTTTGTTACCTGAGTTATTGGAGGCGTTATTGGTGTGATTCTTGGCTTTCTCATGGCGGCCCCAAGTAAGGAAGAGTCGGGTTTGCCATCGGCCTAAGAGGCAAGATCACATTAGTTCGTCAGCTGCCGTCCATTTCGTCCTGGGTGCACGTATGAGCTTGTTAGCGGTTGAGGTACTATATCTTTCTCATTTGATTGAAATGTTACATCCGCAAGCTTCATAAAATTTCTGTAGGCGACACGCAATGTCCTCATTGTTGGCCTAGCTCGGGTATTGGGCAGTTAGAAGAGCCTAGACTGACTATTCATCATGCTCCTAAATTATGAATAGATGTTTCAAAGGAGCTGTCGACAGTCCGATGACTTCCAAAGGATCGAACTAGCAGAGTAGCATGCAGAAGGCAACAAGAAGGAAAGAACCAATCATGCATGGACGAAGTAGGGAGGAGGAACTTAACATGTACGCACGGTGATCATGAATTATTTTAATTTTAATTTTAATATTACCGGGGTTAGCACATTGAGTGGTTGTTCTTCGTTTGTCGTTCACCGTCGCCGTCGTCGCTCTCGACGAGCTCGACTTTCTTTCATGATTGCTCGTTGTTGCTGAAATATCAACTCTTATTCATTCAGCGCTCTTTAAACTCCCGACTATCAGCTTTCAATGCCCCCTCGCCCCGCCAAGTCCAAGCACACCGCCAACCGTCTTTCTGCCGTCTACATAGGCCCGAATCCAACATCTGCGCTTCAGCAAGCTTCTTCCTACTACAGTAGTCCACCGGCGGCGGATATAACCAATATCCCTGATCTCCCTGAACCCCCAAGTCCTGGCGCGAGTTCAAACGGTTCGGGTCTTCCCTCGCCACCTGCAACCAACTCAACTGGCAGTGGCAGCACTGGCGACCCACAAAGCATCGCAATTCGCCAGAGACCGCTCTCGTTGACCAGCAGCAGCAGTGACAGTCCCGGCGGTTCCTTGGGTATCCGGGATTTCAGCTCTAGCATGGTCAAAGGGTCTAATGCCCGGACTTTCCATCGAAGCACTAGTAGTATCAGCAGCACCAGAACGCGAGCAAATGAGGACGGCGCAGACGCTGACTTTGATGATAACAACGGGGGCGAGGATGGCGATTACGATAATTCCCATAACAACGGCAACGAAGAAGAAGAGGAAGGAGACGATACAGCTAGATTTGACCTACGACACTCACGAGCTACAAGTTCAAACGAGAACGTGTTGGCTCTCCAACGAGTCAAGAGCCTAACGCAACGTAATCGAATGGTGCGCTCGAACAAATTTCCTTTGAATTTCCATCCAATAATATCCTATTTAGGCGTTGGACAAGCTCTCATCATATCCGCGCAACGGAACTCCAACTTCACGCTCTCCAGCCCCGTCCCACACCTCTTCCTCCGCTTCCGGGTCTTCAACAAGTAAATCGACCGCGTCTTCCCGCCTGTCCCACCCTCCCCGTCATTCCACATCCACATCCATCTCCCAAGATCAACAGCTCTCAGGTTCCGAAACTGAACGCGAATCCGGTTCCTCCTTCTATTCCCACTCAATCTCAAATCACAGCTCTTCTTCATCACAGACCCACCTCCGCTCGCTATCTCATCATCAAACACGAACACGAACACCCCCAACGCCCCATCGTACTCGCACTCGTCTTCCTTCCGCTCCTTCTTCACCCTTCAAAGCTCTTACGCGCACCAACACTGCAGCTAATGCAGGAGCATCTTCATCCAATCCCTCATTGTCCACGTCTTCAAATGGTTCAAGCCCGTCCAGGCGGCGAAAACGTGTGTCGTTGGCTAGTTCTGTTCATCTAATGGAAGACCGAGACCGGGAGCGAGATTTCTATGGTGCTGGGGGTGCAGGAAGGGCGCGGTCCAGCTTGGCGCTGGTTTCTCCTGGGAATACCTACAGGGAGAGGGATGTCACACAATCTGCACTTGCCGCTGTTGCATCGTCGCGCAGGCGGAGTAGTCCTGGCGCATTGAGAAAAAGAGGTGCACTTCCGATGGAATTCAGAGGAGATCTAGGTTCTACCGACAGGGTGAGTGTTTCTTCGCTGATTTTTTTGGGCTCTCAAAGCACTCTAGGATACCATGTTACCTTTGTTTTTTATATTACTTTGTTCCTCTTCTCTTGTTTGTTTGTTCCTCGAGCTAGAACGCATTATCAAAGGATGAATTGTCCTAATCTTTCTCTTCCAGTTATCCGCCGAACCAGAACCTATGACACCGTACCGGGCCAACATGAACGGCTCAGGTCCCCCTTCTGCCTCGGGTTCTGGCCTCAACCGCTCAGCCACCGTTCGTGAACCCCGACGGGGGCAATCAAAATGGGCGTCTGAAGATCTAGGCTCCTCCACCTCATCCGTTTTTGACAGCGGCTCTGGCAGAAATGGCGAACACCGCAGGGAGCGGCGGGACAGCGCTACGGGTATGATCATTGGGATGGGGGAATACAGGGAGAGGCGTCAGAGTTTGCGAGGCGGTAGTGCGGAGAGTGCACTTTCTCACGGGGTTGGGAGGACTTTGGTGGGAGAAGGTTTGAGGGCGGCAGGGTTGAGCCCTAGCAAGAGTCGTTTCCAACGGGGGACGGCGAGTGGTGGCGGTGGGGGCGGTGGCAATGGCGGGGAGGGGGATGTTTTTAGGAGGGAGCAGCCAAGGAAGATGGATTGGAATCGGGATGGTGGTGATGACGAGTATGCTGATGGAGATGGGAGGTTTAGTAGGACGAGGGCGGAGACACTTGTTGGCCCTCGAGCAGGAGCAGCCACTCTGACAGGGACGGTTGCGGGGAGGGCTTCTACTTCTATGGCTAATTATCGATATCTTGGGCGAGCAGATGAGGAGGAGGATAGTAGTGGGAGGCGCGAATTGAGGGGTTCAAAAAGCGCATTTCCACTAAGGGAAGAGAGAGCAGAGTCGTTGGGTAGGCAAAGGGAAACTTCCTTGACCAGGGAAGAGGATCGGTCAGCATCGTCGATGAGTCGGTACGGGCCTACACGCTCTCAACACTTGCAAGATCAGCAACCCCAGGAACGGTATTCTAGTCCGTTTGGAAGTAGGCGGTACAACTCACTAGTGCCACCTGCCTCGATAGCAGGGTCGGCTGCACAGCAGCAGGCCCAAGAACACACTCGGCTCATGATGGAAAGCCTTGCAATGTTTGAAGGACATATGGCAAGGCTCGGCTCCGGTTCAGGACTGGGTGGGGGTGATCTCGTGCGCACGGCACAGGGAATAGCTGGCGCTGCTGAGAGGCTCAACACTATGCTGCGCTATGGTGTGGCTCGGGCGCTTGAGGAGCAGGTAGATGCCGAGGTAGAGGAGGGAGAGGGGAAAGAAGGTGCAAGAGACATGGTAGAATTGTGGAGAAGGGTCGGTGGAGAGTATAGGGAAGGCCAGCGCGTCAGTGATGATCTCGTCAGAGGCTTGACTGGATTTTTGCTGGGAGTTGGAAAGGCCGTCAAGGAATTGGCTGCTGGTGGAGACCCAGGACAACATGGCAGGAGTGTTAGCCTGGACGATGATGGCTTCCCTGGGGGAAGGAGGCCAAGGAGCAGTGCAAGTCCCGATGTTACTGCTGGTGGACCCAGCAGTAACGCGGGAGGGAGTGGGAGTGGGCGAAGGAGTGTAGAGTCTGGTAGGAGTTGGGAGCCTACTGGGGATGGGGTAAGGGATGATGTGCCAAGAAGACTTTCATCAAGGGCGGACAGTTCACTGGGAGCAGCCAGACCTCCATCGGCATTCAACACTCTTCGTGATAGAAATAGAGGATCCGACAACAGATACGATACACCTCCCCCTCCACTAGCTCCAACTCAAAAAACAGGCCCAAGGAATTCAACGGGCACTACCCAATCCATGCGCCGGCTATTTACGCCTAGAGAACAACGCGAACAGCGGATGGACGCGAGTTTGGATAATGGCAGGATGGCTGCATCAGATTCCCAAACGACAATGTTCACAGATTATGAGCCATCTCCGACGCCCGCACCACGACCTCAAAATCAGTCAAACCTAGACCGAAGCAGAACTCTCCCTCCGCTAGCTTTACCCAAACCCCTTCCCGCTCTCCCTTCCGAGTCCCTCCGCAGAAGCCAGACATCTTCAAATAAAGCAACGCCCCCCAGCACGAACCGTGATCGTGATCGTGATAGAAGAAAGCCATCCATGGCCTCCATCTCCACTGTTCGTGGAAATCAACCTACCTTTCCCGCCTCTTTAACAACGCCCAGTAGTGCGACCACGGCTCTTACGGCCCATACAGTCTCTACCACCCACACTCCAGATAAAACAACATTCCCCTCATTGCACCGCACCGATTCTGAAAAATCCGCACATTCGACGGTGACATTCTCCCGCCCATCAACCGTTTCTGTATCCGCACTCAATGGTCTTCAGCAGCAACATCTAGAACATCAGAGAAAAAGAACAGGGTCTGGTGCGAGCTCTGGTGCAGAACCTAGTACGAGCGTCCCCCCTCAAAGGACACACATACTTAGTGGCTCCGAGACAGAAAGAGACACACGTCGAAAGACTCTAGGAGCTAAGGCGGGGAGGGTGTCTTTAGATGGTGACGGTGATGCAGGTGGGAGCCGGACGTCGACAGTGCATGCCGCAGATCGCAGCGCTGCTGCTGCAGTATCTGGAGGGATGTTGCCACCAATGAACACGGCGAGGAGGGAGAGGAGGAGAACGGTTACAGAGATCTGGCCCCGGGAGTAATGTGATTGTGGTTAAGCTATGGGTCGTATGTGTCCTTTTGTTTGTTGTTCATTTCGTATGTCTTCTTACATCCGCATCATCGGTTTGCTGATCTACATTTTTAGTACGAATTTTTCTCTCGTTCGTATGCAAATTAGTCTCCCATTCGCCAGTGTCTACGAAGAACATCTGGGGTAGGGACAAGTCTCTCATTAAAAATTTTCTTTCATTTTTATTTATAACATTCTCTTCTCGCTTGTTCATATTCAAAGATTTCTTTTTAGAGACGCCATCAGGGGTTCTATTCTTGCAGATATCTGTTTCTCTTTTCCTTCTTTCTTCCGTCTCAAAATTCCGTTCCGCTCTTCTTGACGATTTCCATGATGCATGGTGTCTATATTACGGCCTGACGCACGACTAGGATGCCGCCTAAAGTACTATACCTCTCTCTCTACGATAGTAGTTCGCTGCTTTTAATGGCATCTATGATGATTGTACCTCTCAATTCTTCGGCGGTCTCGTGATTGTCCGGCTTCGGGTTTTGTCGGACACCCCAGAGTCCACCCTCACTACGTTTTGGATTCCACTATCTTACTACAAGCTCGTCTTTGACTGAGGTTCAACCATTCCATAAAAAATGTTAATTTGCTCGTCGGCCATTCTAGCGGGGGTGTGGCCGCTGTGGTATCATCTTCTCGATGAACGTGAGTCACCTGCCACGATCCATGGTACTATGTAGGTGATCATCAGACCTCACTAAACAGACGATCCCTGATTCTTTATGCATGGCCAACTTGGACATGTTTCGTTACCTCCCCATATATATCTGGCATAGCCCTGTCGATTTTATATCTAGCCCTCCACTGGGATGCATGTCAACTGCGTAGGTCTTTCTAGTGCTATTTGTTTGATTACGAACATTTTGTAACACCCGTCGAGATGACATCCCCTTTTCCAATCAGAGCATGATTGTGTCTCCGATATCGGGTGCCTCCATCACATTGATTTTTGTTGGCCTGTCTTTGACTTCAATTTACGGGTGGTTCGCTGATCATTCCCTTGACTACTGAAACCAGGTCTACGAAATTGAATCGAGAGGAATCCAATTGGCCCATTGTGGGGGTGTGTATATTTCCAATGGCAACACTGGTCAGCAAAACTGTCACCAGACTCAGCCTTAACGTGCAACGTGCTCAACCGAGAAAGCCTGGATCTCGGGTCCGTCAATACCGCATCAGCATTGTTAAACATCGATGCATTATCACTTGTAAGGAACAGGTCGACATCGCTCATAGGGAAGGCAGTACCATTCCCCAGTTTTTTCGGACAATATATTAAAGAAGTCGGCACTGATGAAATTTTAGTTGGGAAGTGCTCACTAGGATCAGTGCCGGTTAATCACAGGGGGGAGCAGTATTTGCCTTCCTTATTCTTGTCATTTCGAGAAGCCCACTGTATGTCACTGATGGGTATGCATGGAAAGCTACTAGGCTCAGGAGGATTCAAATCCGTCAATCCGTTCCCACAAGGACACACGTCAGTGGTGTTGGGAGGAAGACACCCCATGCGGAAAAAATAAGCTTCTGCCTCCAGAACTCGGAAGTTTTATTCATGCCGCGCCACATTCCCACTTAGGTTCAAGGGAGAATGTAATGGTCCCAAGGGCGTGGCAGATGGTAGTTCTTCTATAATACCGGGCTCCTTCGAATTCGTAAATATCTAGCTATACATACCATCGCTAGCTAAAAAGTTTTCCAACTACTTTCACCCACCATGGTAGAAGTTAATAGTTCAGCCATGGTTGACATCCCAAAAACTCAAGGCGCGCTTTTACTTGGGGGATTGTTCGCTGCAGGGTACGCGATACTGCTTACAAACATAGTGGTATATTTCTAACCCAAAAACATGCAGACTATCGGGTATCGTTGCACTCCAAGCGATAGTCTACTTCAAATTATACCCATTGGATCCGTCTATACTCAAGGGTCTGGTAAGTTCCAATGTCTCTTGGCACGTTCAGCAATCAATATCTTTAAACCAAGGTTGTTATAATATGGTACGCCAAGCTTGTTTATCTCTTTGCAGACAACTAATATTGGACTAGGGCCCTTGACTTGGCCCACAGTGGTTTCGTTTGTGCGGCAATATGGGAATACCTCATCGTCTATTATGGTAATGCTTCAGATACCGACCTAATTCCTCTGTAGGTCGAACTACCTCCATCGTTGCTCGACATAGATTGATATCCTTTTCATTTTAGGAGCCTGTCTGTACGTTTCAAAGTTGCTATCACCTCTTATATCCTCTTACCCGCGCACACAAAGCTCACAATAGTTTTCACTGTTGGTTACCCTGCTCTATTTTCGGTATTGACGTCTAAATAGTATTCCACAGGCCATCCTCACGTTCTTTGTACACTGGTATAACTGCTGCTCTACAAGCTGTATACCTTTGACCTTACTATCTTTTCAAGCTTCTACGCCCATCGGATCTACCTTCGTGAGTATATTCTGTCTGCGTACCCTTAACCCCCCAACTCAGAAAGGGTACCGCAGTGAGCAAAAAGAACCTTTATCTGGTATGCCCGATAGTAAGTGATTGATGCCGGGATCTTGCCGAAATTCTGATGGGCGTTCAGCTCTTCCTTGCTGTCTGTCGACTCTGTAGGTCACTTTCCCTTTTAATATCCCGTTTCGGATGTTAAATCTCTAACCACAAAGGTTCGGCTTCTGGTAAGCTCCGTTTAGCAGCGTGAAGCGGATTTTCCTGACCAACCCTTCCGGCAGCGACAAGCGCCGAAATGCAAGCCTTCATATCATCCGTCTTTGACCATACTTCTCACATGATGCTTTTTATAGGATTCGCCTCCAAAAATTTACAATCTTCAAGGAACAGTTTCGGGTAATTAATAGTCCTTTATACTGAATTTTTTTCTGACAGATTGTTAAAGTGGTTATTCTCGCTCGGCCTGGCACTTTCATCCACCGTCGATATCCTCGTCACACTTTCGTTATTTGCCTTGCTCCAGAGAAGCCGATCCTACTCTCTGAGGTACCTATTTCCATCGATACCAACCCCTATTTCTGACGAAACTAAATATAGTTTGAACCACATCATCGATTCTCTTATCCTATATACTTTTGAAATAGGCTCCTTGACATGGTGTGTCTAATTTCACATCACCGTGGGTTTGTGCTAAAACTATTCTTTAGTGCCGGTACAATTGTATCGATGATCTGTGTGAGTTGTAGCTTTTCATTAAGAAACGATCATTCCCTCACACGTCCACTTGTTAGTGGTTAACGATGAATGATAATCTGATCTTCATGGGCCTGCACTTCGTGATAGGGAAACGTGGGTATTATAAACTAATTTTGGGGACTATCCTAATCTGGCACAATCAGTTTACGCAAACTCCCTATTGGCAACGTGTGTTGTTCATTTCAAATATGTGGTGAGAATTCTGACACGCGGGATTAGTTTGAATACTCGCCACGAGCTTCGTCGAGCACATTCGTCACACGAACGAATGCCGCCGTTCGATTTGGACGTCTCACAAGTACACCGCAGAAATACACTACAATTTCGTAGTCCGTTTCTAGTTAGTGGATCAATATTTCAGTTCCAGGACCACCTAACATGTTCTAGGATTCTCAGATGTCAGGGATTCAACTGCATCCTGTGCAGGTCAGCGTGGAAAAAAGCATAGTATACGATACTGAATGACTTCACTTGTAATCCATTCCTGGAACTTCACTTGATGTTCTCTGTGTGATGAACTGTACTTCACTGCTCCTGTAATTCTATTTATTCTTATTTGCCTAAGTATCTCCTGCTTTTCTTGAACTAAAATAAGGGAACAGAGTTGTATTGACATATTTTGGAAACTTATATGAGTACCATCATGAATAATTGATGTTGTAGAACAAAATATACCACATTGTCTTTATAACCCAGCATGAATAAATGTCATCCACTGGTGCAAAGGTGCACCAAGACTGCGAAGGTTTTGAATTGCAAGGTGTAGACCCTTTGCGGCCAAAGTTACATCTGGGATCTGTGTTTCTTCAATCAATGTCCTGTAAACCTTTTCTGCAACCTTTGGACCATCATCATCTGACATGCTCCATAGTGTCCCAATGGCTCCCTGGAAGCCAGCTGAAAGCAATCCTCCAGTCAAATGCATAGCTTCATTTGCCAGATTTTCATCACCCATTGCAGTCTCACAAGCAGAGAGATATACAAATTTTGCCAAGGTCAGATCAACATTCATTATTTGACCAAGATCCAAAATCCCATCATACAGCACAAATCCACTTTTCAATGGATCAGATGTATCTTGATAAGCATGACAAGCAAGGTGTAGCCATGAAGATAATTTTATAGATTTTAGAACTTGGTCTTTTGTTGCTTGAGAATCTTTGATAAGATTTAGGCTTTCAGAACTAAAAGCCCTAGTGACCATTTCAAGCTCTGTTTGTACCCATGGTAGCCTGGACCAATGGCCATGGATTGGTGGATCAGCCATACCTACAGTGGTTACAAGGCCTAGATTGGAAGTAGCTTGGAATTTGCCCCTGGCTTTGATAAGAACATCTAGTGTGGGAATGTATGACTGTATATAGTTGCTGTCTTGTGGTGCAGCTGCATGAACAGGAAGGTAGGTAAATGGCCCAGATGGGCACCACCAAATCCTTCCACCATATATGCCATTCTAGTAGTGATACATGAAAAAAAGTAAACTCAATAAAAATATTATCTACTTACTGATGAAAGTGCATCAAACACAGGTTTGACTACTGACTCCCATAACCACTTTACAGTTCTTTCCAAACTATCAGCTTTTTTCAAGGGTCCAGCCCCACGTGTTTGATCACGAGTATGGATATTGAAAGCTTGTAGAGCTGTCTTCAACTTCCTTAATTCAAGGTTTGCTGACTCAGATGAAGCATCTGGAAGTCCCAACATATATAGAAAGGTGGATGAAATAATTATTGCATCAGTTCTCCATTGTGAGCAATTTATTATTATTATAGGGCCTTCCTGAGCTGCCTTGAGAAGCTGTGGATAAGAAGTTGGCAACAAGAAGTTCTCAAAGTTTTCATAGGTTCTGATTTTTTTGATCAAATTTATTCTCTCTTGGGCCAGTAAATTATAATTTATAAATGGCTGAGTATGTGACTCATCACTTGCTGATTGTAGCAGTATGGAAATTTTCTGAAGTTCCTTGGCATCAGCTGGATGAAGCTTTTGTAGTTCAGTGGCATCATTTTTAAGCTGTAAAGATTGCTTATGTATAATGGATTGGCCTTGTTCAAAAAATTCAACAGCCATTTGGGGTTCATTAAAATGGAGGGCTGCTGAAACACTTGAAGATGTTATAGTTGGAATATGGTGTCTGATGAGATTTTGATGCCTGCTGGGTATTCCATTTCCAATCCAGAGCAAGCTAGGCAGAGTGCCTAATGCTACTGAATATGCCTCCAGGCATTTATTTGAGCCATATTCCCAAGCCAGATTTGCCCAGGTATTAGCAGTATCCCACAAGGTCATAGGTGAAGCTGTTTCTGATTGTGCAGATAGCTGGGCCATTAGAAAAGCATTTTCCAAATCCTTTGGGTCACCAAATTCTTTGTATCTATAAGAGAATGAAATGGCTAGATTTTTCTGGCAGCCTGGGAGATCTGGGTGTCCATCAGGTGTAGCTTTAACTGCCTTTTGATCATATAACAGAGCAGTCTCCATAACTTGCTGATCTTTGTTTATTTCATATAAGTTTGTTAGTGACCATGCCAAGCTCCATAGTTGCTTTGCATAATCAGGGTGATCTTCTGACATTTGATCAAGAACCATTTGATCAAGGTATAGTGCAGTTCCAAGGTCACTAATCTGGCCAAGTATTCTGTACTTGTAGGCATATGCTACTGACAAACTCCTCTGGTGGAGTATGAAATTAGGATGATCTAGTGGTGTTCCATCAACAGCAGCCTGATAATATTTCAAAGCAGCTTCAATATCATCAGGGTTGTTAAACCTGTCATATTTGTCCAAGTATGAGACTCCCAGGCTATGCTGGTAAGTAGGAAGGTCTACCAGATATGGAGAACTTGCATCTACAACTGATTTCTTATACTCCAAGGAAGTTTCCAAATCACTAAGATTACCCAGTCTTTTGTAGCGGTCAGAATAGTGCACAGCCAATGCATATTGAAAACCTGGAAACTGAGGGTGTTCTGGTGGAATAGAATTGACAGCTGTCTGACTAAGATTTATAGCAGTTTCCAAGTCAGAGATATCACCTAGTCTCTTGTAATGATCTGAGTAGGATGCTGCTAATCCTCTCTGGAGGTATGGTAGATCAGAGTCTCCCACAGGTGTACCATCAACAGCAGCCTGGTCATACTTGAGTGCAGCATTCAGATATTCAAGGTTGCCTAACCTTCTGTAAAGAATATTATAAGACACTGCCAAACTATGGTGCAGGCTTGGAATTTCAGGATGTCCTGTATATGCAGCATCAACAGCAGCTTGATTGTGAGCTAAAGCTGCTTCTAGGTCTTCAAGATGACCCAACCTGTGATAACGGTCTTTGTATGAAATTGCCAAGTTTTGCAAAGAGGATGGATAGTTAGGATGTTCAGAGGGAGTACTATCCACAGTTGCTAGGTCCAACTTCAAGGCAGCCTCCATGTCATCAACATTCCCAAGTTGGTCAAAACAATCAGAGTATGAGACAGATAGGCTTCTCATCCTGATGGGAAGTTCTGAATGCCCCAGAGGTGTGCCAAGAACAGCTGCCTGATCATATTTACAAGCAAGCAGAAGATCATCAATATCACCAGATGCATGGTGGCTGTCTGTATATGAGGCAGCCAAGTCCTGTTGGTAGGCTGCAAGCTCAAGACAGTCATAAGATGCAGCACTAACAGCTGCATGACCATATGTTAATGCCAGAGCAAGATCTTGTATATTCTTTGAAATTTTATATTGACTTCTGTGAGATTTAGCCAGATAAACCAGTAGGGCAGGAATTTCATGGTCCCCAGGTTCCAAAAGACAAAGGGCTGTTCTGCCTTCCAATATAGCAGACTCTAGATCCAAGGGTCTGATAGCAATTGTATTTCCTATCCAATGTAAGCATGATGATATGCATTCTAGATGTCCATACCTTTCATGGTTTGATGGTAAAAAGTTTACAGCTTGAAGAGGTGAGGGAGATGACAGGGGGAAATGAAGAATGATAGTAATCACACTCGATGCAACATCTAGATTATACACTTTAGGGCCGGACTTGCGGGTTCTTGCGTCATGATCCTCTGTCAACGGTGCGGGCACATCATTGATAGTCTATAGACCGGGACCATCAAAGTATGTGCCTTCAATGGTCCCAGGGCCAAAAATACGTATAGCTGCAAATTCATAGCTTTTGAAACGACCGAAACGACCGTGCCATTATGATCAATGTTAGTTATCAACATTTGTAACCTCAAGGTTGAATGGAAGCTATAAAAAGCGAGGGAACGTAGTAGAAAAAGTAGAATCAGCATTGATCAGTACAGATCGACTGCCCCATAACGACCCTGCGGTGGGAAATGATTGTCCTGCACGAATGTCGAAAGGAGTTAGGCGAGTACATCAACAGGTATTAACGGGTCTAGACCCGCACAACTCAATAACGTCAGTGCGACCATCTCGGAGTAATTATGTATGGAAGAGGGGCATCAAACCAAAGAGGGAAGCTCAGACATGCTCGGATTTAAAAGTTGTATATTTGAGTCCGGGGAACAAGTTTGTAAGAAGTATTTGACTAGGATTCGGATAGGACAACTCACAACGTAAGATGTAAGTCGCCATCAAAGCTATTAGAGGAGCAAATAACCCAGACCAACCTGAATGTTATCCGTGTCCAACGGCCTGGAAGAAGCTTGACGATAGCAAGAATTGTCCAGAAGCGCGGCTAGTTCTTAGGTTCGGGGCATGCTAGGCTACGTATAGCAATGTTTCGATGGGGACGGAATCGAGGCCGTACGTAGTCAGCAGCTTGATAGGGGCTTAACGGATTGTTGCTGTCCGACTATCATAGAACTGAGTTGCAGATTGAAATAATAAGCAAATATAGCAGGATTATGTCGCAAAACCCCAAACCCAGACGACCAACACTCCGAACATGGTCCGTGAACAAGTGTATCCCTCCAAAATAAAATGGTATCGATGGGTTAGGCCCAGGCGATAGAGACTTCTGCAGAGATTTGGCATGTCACACCCTACGCGAGGGAAAAAAAACAAGGGCAGTGCTCCTAAATGTGGCCCTGATTTCTGCTATTGGATGATTGGATGACATCCTGGTAAATCATATTCTCGAGCTGTCGTCGCACAAATCCATGATCGGCAACTGCTCGCCTCACTAGCACACCCTGAGAGGTTCAAGTTATTATACGAGTGGCGTATAGGAGTCGAGGAGAACCATCCCCTCGGTGATGATCAGTGTCTACACACGTGTCGTTAGAGCTCTTGTTATGATAACCGCCACATTATCACATAAATAATAACTTGCAAAGGATACCCGCTCCCCTTTGCCTCTCGGCGTACCTATGAACAACAGCATGATTAAACTTTAATTAAAAATCCAGGGTCTTTGGGGCTTACGGTGCAGTCTCTAACGATACAACTATCCACCGTGCCACTGTACAAAGCGTAAACCCCCTATGAAATAAAAACATAATGGCAAAATGTTTGAGGAAAATTTTTATCGCGTACGTCCAGATAAATGCGCCCGATGTTTCATGCCGGAGGGAATTCGGACAAGAGTGAGTTCCGAGGGCATGCTGCTGAGACACTTTCCTTGCATTGGTCAGTCTGGAAGGTGTTCCAAGACCTTGATTAGTAGACTCATCGTCCACAGGTCCAGCCCTACCCGGTTCACCCCCATCCCAGAAGGCCATCGTCTAAAGTACCTGTCCTACCCGTCTGAGGGCGATGATGAGATGGTGATACAATCTTTGAAGTCTTGTGATGCGAGCATGGTAGGCGGAGTTAATGAAGAAACCAAAAGAGAAATTCGGTTTATTGTTAGTCACTGGTGATTGACTAGCCTTGACCAAATAAGATGAAATAAGTAAAAGAAGACGACGCGTCTCAACACGTGGTGAACAAGATTCCCCAAAGTCGTTAGCATGTAGATTCATACCCAGCGAAGGAAACACATGGCATCTGAGCACCCCAATAGCTAAATGTTTCACACAGCATTGCAAATGACGAAAATTTGCATCGAATTGCCTGCGTTGAAGTGTGATTTCGCATAAATAAAAATCGTGATACTGCGTCGATTCATTTTCATTTCCTAAGTAGTCCCATTGCACATCATCCCAGTCTACTGTCTACCCACGGGCGACCAGACAGGGTTGTCGGTAACAACACCCCCAACACCTCCGTCATACACAGCGTCGATTGAAAACTGAAGATCTGGTGATATAGTCACGCCGGGTGTCATTGCCCACAACGCAACCGCCACGGTACTAATGCGCAGAGGGGTGGGAACATGAGCCATTGAGGAAAAGGCAACAGATCGTTATCTTACTTTGTTCCTTGATAATTGAGTATTCCCTCATGGACAGGGAACTTGGATTGTGGGCTATTTCTTACTTCAGTTAAAAGAAGGCCAATCTAATGTAACGGCACTGACCCGAGGTTTCCAACTCTCTTGCCCATCATCCATCCATTTACGAACAGTATCGCTCTGTAAGGTTGTCCAAGGGGCTCTGCAAATGTGAACGACATTGGTACATCAAAGCCTTTGGGGATGTTCAATTCCACTGTAGTAACGAAAAACCCTACGCCGGCGGCAGCATTGGGTAAACCGGTAGCAAGATCGCGAGAAACCCATTTTGATGTATCGAAGCCGGGCAAATGCCAACCCTTTCGCTCTCCGAAGAGGCCGCCTTCGTTGAAGACACCTGCAATGATGTCAGTTATGGAAGCAACGATCGGCTACAATATAATCTGCATACCGCGGACTTTGTCGGGGTAACTGACGAAGAAGGGATCGATGAGATTTGCATAGGACTCCACTGAAACCACGTACTTTGTATAGCCTCCGACCTTTCCTTGTACTTTCCAAGTTGTGAATTTTCCGGTGTCAAGCTTGAAACCACGAACGCCACGGGGGCTCTTCGATGTGTTCGGGGTGGCTGTCGGATTCGATAGATTTGAGTAAATGTACCCAAGAGCCGAAAGGAGAACTCACAGCCGGTTTCGTTCAAGCCCATGTTGTCCTTCATAGGACAATGTCGTCAGTGTGCATCATCCATGAGAAATGGAAACCCACTCACTTGAACTATGGTAATGACATTGTCTGCACTGGCTTTCAAAGCACCCGCCGGGAATACAAACTTGTCGTCGGTTTCCTCCAGGATGTTTCGGTTGTTTGTCGAGCTATCATAATGGAACAATAGTTGAGAACTCCGATGGCAAAATTGTCAGCACAGACTACTAACTTTCCGAAGGAGGTCTTGAGGAAGACATTATTCAACCAAACGCTAGCAGCAAAAGCTATCCAGAAATCAGAATCGGCAATCGGCACAGCTACTGCACATTACCTTCGCCTCCATTGATGGAAAGGTTGGCGCTCTTCTCTGCACCTGTTGCTTGGAAATGGCCGCGCCAGAGGACCGTATTCTCGCAGCTGAGAAATGTATAGGTACTCCCCACTACCCAAGAACAAAACCAAAAATATACTCACAAGCCATAATCACACCCATAGAGAATTCTCCCATCACCGTAATATGGTTTGAATGGTATATTCGTGCTAGTCTTGTTGGCTACGGCCCACGTCGAGTCATCGAACCCTGCTCCAACCTCAGGAAGACTGTCCATAAACTTCCAACCGGTCAACTTGGGGACCGTAATGCCCATTGTGGAGGCCGTGCTGGACAGCTGCCCAACGAACCCCCCGATGGTGGTCACAGCAGACGAGGCAGACACGTCGCTGGACACCTGCTGCCCATTCCATGTAATGGTATTTACGCTTCGCGGTGCTATCACCGTCAGCCGAACGTCCGTCTTCAAATCCCCGCTCAATGTGAGACTTGAGCCTGATATGCTCGCTGAGCGGACAAGATATGGCCCTCCCACCAAGATCGACTGATTGGTCCCTAAACCCCAATAGTTTCTCAGAGGATCGCTGGCCGCGCCTGGGATAACGGGAGACCAGAACGTCGCGGCAGTCACAGAATCAGCGAACAACACCAGCTGTTGATCCGAGTCCCATACGGTAACAAGGCCTTGTAAGCCTGGAAGGAAGTTGATGATAGTAATGGTGGCTGCAACTCCTGGGTTATTATGTGTGAAGGTTACCATCGAGTTCTGGAGCATCTGATTCGGTGTTCCTGTGAGCGATAGGGCCGCCTCGTGCTGTTGCGTAGAGTCTCCATGTAGGAAAAGCACATCCCGACCATCAATCGTACCAGCATAGAATACCTGGGCAGTGGAATATAGTGCCCTTGATTTTCCAAATCCATAGTTTGCCACAATGACTTTAGATTGACGTCCTGCAAGTGTGATGGAAGATGCCACGATAGGAACTTGCAAGACCTCAGAGGGTGTCGTCACATTCAATTTAAAGGTGGTCGTCGCGCTTTTCAAAACAAAATGTGAGAAGGCTTTCATAACACCAACTAATCCAAGTCTTACGTTGAGGTCGAACTTGCCTGACGTGCAATGTAGAAAGCAGCTTGGGTATCTGGGTTACGTAGCAAGGTAATGAATGCTGCTGGTGAACTAGAAACAGCTAAACCCGTCGAGGCATCCGCAATCCAATCCGTCTTGTAAAACTCAGGCGAGCTGCGAAGGAACAGCCCTTGCCTTTTCAGTTCATCGTGCTTGGTAGTTAGCTCCCGAGATTCTGCAATCTATGTCGGAAAATTAGACATCAAGAAACATCGACATGATACAGCTGCGTACCGTGGCACCGTAGTCATAGGAGGTATAAACCCCAGCGAAAGGTATGGCTCCCCACGAGGTGCCTCTGAGATGTGTTCAGGGCCAATGTGATAATCATAAACCCAAAAACATACCCATAGATCATGTAGTAGTTGATTAACTTGGCATTACTCGCCCAAAGCTGCAAGTTGAAGACAGATTGGAAATCAGGACCAGTTAGCACACGACATGGCGCGTAACCTTAAGTTCACAATAAGTTAGACTCGTCGCCCTATCACCCCGTGGGTTCTGAACTTACCCGGTGCGGTCGGACCCCAAGCATCGAACGAACCTCCTTGGAACTCTGGGCCAAAATGAGTGAGAGGAGGTCTCGAGTTCAGGAACACCACATGGCGTACCAGGTATATACCAGGCTTGTGATGGATTCACTTGTGCATGATATGTGTGATAGTTTGTCGTGACCGGTCTCCAGACAGTAGGGTTCGAACAGTCGAACCCTTGTGGGTACGAATCAAGACTAGATTATATCGACAATCCTTAGAACGAAGCAACACACAAGGCTGTATGCATATTCACCCGTAAAGATCTACTGCACCCTGCAAAGACAGATTTCACGTGAATAAGGAATGCGCCAGAATATCCGGTAAATTTTCTTACCGTGCCATTGATGAAATTCCGCCCTTGCCCTGGATCATTGTACGTCAGGGGGACAACAATACTTGAGTTATGATATGCCGCCTCCAGTTCAGCAAAATATTCAGCGTGGGTGGCCGGGCTCTGAGAGTACTCGTTGTCTGTAACACCTGATAAACAAGAATACGCCATATCATCTCAGGTACACACCGATTTGTATGGCTATCAAGGAGTTTGATTAACAGTAGAATAACAGTTGCTTGAAATGAACATACCAATAACAGGGCCTCCAGAACTTATTTGATTTGGAGCCGTCACATCAATAATTCCTTGGATATAGGCTTGCCAAGCAGCCTTCCAGTCGGTATCGTTGGTTCGCAAGGTCCCGGCAACCTCAGAGGTAGCCCAATGTGCAATTCCTCCTGCTGATGTCTCTGCATTGATATACTTGGGGCAATGTCAGTGATTAATTATTCAAGATACGCGGGTAACTGACAGGGCCTGTCGGCGTTTTTTAGGAAATAACAATGTGGAAAGGTCCAACTAGACCTACCAGGTCGCAAGACAACCCAAATGCCAGCCGCCTTTGCCGCGTCATACAATGGCTGCAACGCGCGGAAACCGTTGAAATCCACCACACCACGAGAGGGATTTATTAGCCCCATATGGGTGTATACACTAACTGCGTTCAAACCCGCAGACTTGACTTTCTCGAGAATGTCCGGCCATAACGAGGGGACGGGTAATCGGAAAGTGTGAAACTCTCCCGAGCTAGTGTAATGGTGGCTGAGAATTTTCAGACATATACACTATGCAGTAGCCGCTCACTAGAGGAAAACTCTTTGGCCCCTTAGTATCAGGCTGTAGTTATCGAACTGGACCTGCTCCGCAGCGTCAATGTTTGGGAACTGAGCAATAGCTTCGTCGGGCTCTTCAGAACGGATGTCGACAAAAGGAAGAGGATTATGAGAAGATTTCTTTGTGGTAAACTGGTTAAGAGAATATGATGCCCACGAAAGTGTTCCCCGAGTACCCGTAGACAATAGTACAAACGCAATTGCCACAGCACAGGTCGTTATCCAAAACCAACCACTCCTCCGCTTCAAGTGATACCCTGCTTCGGGTTTAACCATCCCTACAGAGTTTTCGGCTTTCCAGTGAGCTAAGTCGCAGGGCTCGGAGTAGGGATTCGAAGAGTGGAACGTTTTCCCACTGCTAAGCTTCCTCTCCTGCCCATCGAATGCCTTTATATTCATTGGTGAGGCGATAATTGGCTTTGTTCACGTTGAGGTGCAGTCTTATGACCCACGCCTCACAAGTAAAGAAGCGGATATAATGAGAAGTAGATGCTCACTTCAGAGCATCGTGGAAGTTAAAAGCGGGAACTGGCGGACCGCCAACGACGTGTTTGAACGAACTGGGAGACCCCAAACACAGACCACATAACTCAACTTTTCAAACTCTTGCATAATAATAATGCGCTGCGGTACCATCTCTTAACCCATCCCCCAAGATTTGTTGGACTGTTCCCTGTCGCCGTATCCAGCCGTCATAAATTCTCGTCTCTCAAACTTCACACACGCTCCAAATATTTCAACAGGCTCCGACACTCCGGACCCCCAGGGTTGCTTCTGTGGTCCACATTCTCACCTCCAAACCCAGACTTTAGAGCACATACTCTGAAGTCCCGTGTACGATAGATGGGGGAACTTGTGTCTTCAGAGGCCGAACCCGGTCCGTCACATAAAGAAGCCTCAGAAATATGTGTCAAGCCAGATGTTTAGGAGAGGGAGCTGATCCTCGCTGAAGTCCAAGAACGGAGACCTAAACATGAACAAAAGATACGATGCTGATCACCGAGTTGGACTAAAACATACTGTTACCATGGCATCCAAATACCATGATCGCCTCAATGACCTCTAACTCTTCAAGTGGGCAACATCTTTCGGATTAAAATGCACGGTAGTTGTCATCTGTGGGATCTAATGTTAGAATTGAAGCTGATTTCCATCCATCAGCAAAAATTTCAGTAATTTCGATCCGTCTGAAGTACATCTATCAGTTCAATATACTAAACCTTCCATCGGTATCTTCTGGTGAGGATGAAACAACCCTCCGACGAAATCGCAAACAGTTTCTGCGAAGTTTGATATCCCTGATATCTGACATATTGGTTGATGCTACTAGGAATTAAATTTACATGAAAGCCAGCTTATGCAGCCAAGATTATAGTTCTAAGAAAATCTTGCCATTGCCGTACACGTACAATGAGCAGTGTAGAGTTCCCTGGCGGATCTACTTCGAGGAGGTCTCCCGTTTTGATACAGAATAATGATACCATGATACAATTAAGGATAGTAGGATCAAACGAATGGTTGTGGTCTTTGGAAGAATCAGCTGAAACGCGCGCCCAGCAAGACCTGAAACTCTACTTACTTCCCGGATTGAGCGAAAGTGTTTAGAGGAAATTCCTGCTCAGCGAACGCGTGCTATTTTGGTTCGATTGGGAGATTGTCTTCAATGGAGGTCCAAGGCACTCACCTTGCCGGAGTCCCACCCTCCCAAGTCGGCAGGTCCCATGCTGGGCATGCGCGTGCCAAGATGGAACATGTTGGTGTTATTGCTTGTAGCGCCTTGTCTATCAGTCCCCCGGCCTCGGACTGTCCTCCGCGTATTAAGTCTGTTGAATATAGATTAGACGATATGTAGATCCTAAGGCAATGCTATACATACGTTGCCATGTACGAGATCGCATACACTAAAATCATCAGTCAGCGTAAGCATTGATTGGTGATGAAAGATAGTCACGTTTGCTCAGGATGAAATATGTGGCCACAAAATATAGGTTGTTTTCGGAGTTGACGTTATACTGATGACTCAAGTTTTAGTATAAGAGATATTCAAGGAACATTTGCGGTATAACTCACGAGGATTAAAGTAGTTAAGCTGACGGCGCTGCAAATAAAGCGATATAAGAATTACCCTAGTCAACGTAGAGAAAAATTACCTTGTCAAGGCACCAGTATTGATTGCATATCTGCACAAGCTATTCACGAGTGAGTCGGACCTATTAAAAAATACTCGAGTCAGGTAAGGCATATGTGTATAACGGCAAGATCATACGTTTTGTATCCTGTGCGCAGTTTATTCAAAAAGTAGCAAAGAGCGGCGGCGGTGACGACATCGGTAACAACCCCAGTGGTCAATGAAATGGTTCCAAGTGTCTAGAGATATTTCTGAGCCGCAGGGCAAATAGTAATATTCTTTGGACGAACTTGTAGCTCGTGAACGGCAAATACACTCGGGAGTTTGAAGCTAGAAACAAGATTGAATTGGCACTTGTTTTGAAAAGATATAGCATATAGCTTACGCTTCAATTGTGAATGCTATTCAAAAATTCTGGTCAGTATCACAATACGATTCGAATGATGGGATAAGTACCGATCGCGAGCCCTGAATTCCAAGTTAATATTAATTATACTCAGGAATGAATGTGATATAGACGAACCCAGTTGCCCAAATGTCAGCAACATCTTTGGGATATATTAGAATAGTGCTATCCCCGAGAAGAATATCATGACATACAATAAGACCCGTGATGTAGTAATTGCGTTCGCTGACTGGAGGACCCATGAGTGGTTTACAAAAGACGGCGCATATAGCAACCTACATCGCCATACCCGGAGACCAAATGACCTATTTAGCCGTGTCAGCCTGCCAAACAAAAGATATAAGGCCAATTGACGAACCCCTTAACTATTGCTCCGACAACGGCCTAGCAAACAACATTCAATCGGTCTGATACATTATTTTGATCAAATCCACTCACCCCTACAGTGAGTTGAAGCTTTGATAGGAAATATCAATAAGTACACAGGAAGCCGATCAAATCAAGGGAACTATCCATACAATAAATGACCTGCGAAGAGATTAGATTAAGTGAATCGCGTCGATATAAGCCCACTCACCAGGTGACCGTGGCGCGAATCAAGGCCTGAGGGTTGCCGAAGTTTGTGATGCTGTAGAAATACACGAGATGGCCTATGAAAGTCTGATCGGCAGTCTCAAGCAACCTGAGAAAAGAATGGGTGACAGGGTCGCGTTGAAAATGGTATTTGCCCACAGTATCAATACAACCTAAGGCGGAAATGAAGTCTTATTAAGACGAGAAGCAAGGTAATTAACTTACAAGAATTTTGAAGATCGGTCTGTCGAAGGGGTATCTCCAGAAGTAGGAAAAGATTTGGGTAACCAGAATCCCGTATACGAAGCAGGCGAACGCAAAGCCAACGAAGACTGCACCGAGCGTGCTATCGATACTCAACGCCATGAGTGCGGGAGGAGAAGAGAGCAGTGGAAGGATAAAGAAGACACTGTGCCTGCAGCTGAGCCCTATGAGATCGACGGATAAGAAAATGAACCGCAACCGCTGTCGGCGCCGAGGTTGAGGCTTGGGCGCATTCTAAGATTGTAACTGGTTTGGAGTTCCACGCGGTACCAGCGGCATTACCCCGGTGGCCATGGGAAGGTAACCCGTCAAAATTTCAAATATGCACATGGCTCGACGATGACCTAAGCTACATCGCAACGCAATGCCATAAACTGTCAAAACAACCACCCCGAGTTCTACCCACACTGTCCAAACATTGCCAACTACCCAAAAGACTCTCAAACGAATGGATAGGGTAAGTAAAAGGCTACAAATTGTTCGTAAATTACATAGTTAAGTTTCACAGATAAAAGACAGTATAGATATCCTTCGCTGCGGCCTGTGCCGCCGCTTGTTTGTCTTGGGGGTTGGTGTTCAATGAACGTCGATCAACGTATCCATACACTCGAATTCAGGGGTACGTCCGGGGTAATTGGTGGACCCGGCTGGAACTCCAGATCGTCCGATCTTACGGAAACATCGTGAAGTACCCCAATTTCAATGCTCTAACGGAAGAAATCAATTGGGGAAGCCCGCATCAGAGAAGTGGAGTTTGGTACTTACCTTTGTTTGCTGAGAAGGTGCATGGGGAAAACGGCCATTGTGTGTGACCATGAAGAAAGAACTAGCAAGATTGCCTGTGCCTGTTTTGTTTGAGCTGACAGCGTGATCGGTGCCTCGACCTCTAATAATCTTTCGCGTGTTCAATGCACATAGGAACGATATTGCGTATACTGTGCGATATTAAAAAGGTCAATCGCTGAAGGAATTTCTCTAGCGGGACAAACTGACATTTTCCCAGAACGAAATACGAGCCCATGAAATAGAAAGCTTCCGGATGAGTGTTGTACTGACGCGCCATAAATTATCTCAACGAACTATAGCATCGATAAACTCACCAGAATAAGTGTACATAAACTGATTGCACTATAAAAAAACCTCAAGGTCACCCACGAGTTGATGGGTGTTAAATACATGATGCGCTCACCTCGTTAAAGCGCCGGTGTTGATGGCATAGATGGTCAGTTTATTCACCACAGAATTAGATCTGGAGACGGTCAATCGAGAGCGAAACAGAAAGGTGTAGAAACATGCTTTTGGTATCCTGTCCTCAGTCTTCGGAGGAAAAAGCATAGTGCGCTCGCAATGGTGAAATCTGTAATAAGACCAGCTCCCAAGGCCAAAGTGGCAGTGGTCTAAATTATTCTGATCATCAGAAGACAAAATTTATCGATCCCGCAAATAACCCACCTTCAGTGAACTCGCAAATATCAAAGCGGTAAGTTGAAACCTACGTATAAATTAGTACTAGCGGGTACAGAGGGTTCTGAGCTCACGCTTTAACGGTATATACTGTGGGGTTCGGTAGCTATCAGCGACTAGAAGCAGAAGCGCAGACAATAGAATAATACCGATCGCAAGGCCTGGGAAAAAATATACAACTCAGTTTTTTTTTCGTCATCTTGCAACACCGGCTTACCGAATTGTGCTAAAATTAGGGCACACTATGGGCAAAGGGCATCGAATCAAACTTTAGGGAATTCCAAAAGATTGAGAGTCGCACAATTATCCCGGTAACAGCTATGTTTCGGTTGCTGACTGCATATCACAACGCATATTAGAGTTAGTTCTCAAAAGAAGGTAGTAGTTATTACATCGCCATACGCGCATGGCAAAGCATCTAGTTAGGCGGATATTGAGTGAGGGTATCTTTCAGGAGTGGGGTAGCTCACGCTTTCACTATGGTGCCCACAAGTGCCTGCGGAAGCTGAGCTCGCGGCGCGGATCACATGTACATCTCAAACTCACCCCTAGCAAGACTTGGACCTGTTATCATCGTGAGGGAATTCGTAAGCCAATAAGGATCACAATCTTACTATCAGCGTCCTACACCAAATTATTAAGACTATTGTATAAAGTAAGTAAGCCTTACCATATAATTTTCGAAGTTAATAATATGAGTGGATTCCCATAATTTCTAGCCAGCATGTTAGTTCATCACTACGAGGTAGAGTCTAGCAGAGCGTACGTGATTGTGTAGAAGTATACAGAATACCCAATAAATATCTGGTCCACCAATTCAAGAAGCCTGTTGTACGCTTATTGGGCGAGGGCCACAATCGTATAAAGCCATGGGCGTACCAGAGGGATGCTACCTGCGAGGTTGTTTGGATCAATAAAGGGAAAACGAGTTTGGAACTGCCTTGCCAAAAATTTATATCCAAGCTTATCCTCAGGATATCTTCGGAAGTATGTGAAAGCCTGCGCCGTGAGGACCCCAAACACAACACAAGATACACTGAAACCAATAGACGCCGCACCAATGGTGCCGTCGAAAGATAGCCTACTTGAGAGGGAACTGGAGGACATATGTTACGAGAGGTTGAGGGTCAAGCAAACCTTCTCATCCAGATTTTTCCAACGCGTATTTATGATATGCTGTAACAGGAAGGTGATCGGGGACACTTCAATTTCCCGACAGGCCAGGGAGCCTAGGTAAGGAGAGTTCAAACCTAGTTTTTTGTCAAGCGTACGATCGGCCGTCGATTAGCCGTTGACAAAAGTGGGAAAGCCAAGTGGAGTGGAATTTGTCCATGTACAAAACTGGCCATAACCTGGCATAACCTGGCAACTGATTCCTCTACTACCTGGATCTAGATGATGAGATCTTATATTGTAGATAGATTGGGCGCGGACTCCTATAAACTGCGGGCGCATGAGAACGGATGAGAACCCAAATAATGTCGACTTGAAGATGTTGACATACTACTGATGGAATAAAATCAGGGTTGAGGGGAACATATCGGCATTAACCGGCAACTTCTACGAGCACGTGGATCTCAAACCTTCAATACCTTACTGTCCATTCCTCCTGGCACTTGGCATAGTAGGAACAGCTAACTATTTCTGTCCACTGCACTCCAGCCGATGCGTGCTAATCCCCGCTATCATCCACGAAGAACATGTACTGATGCGCGCTCCTATCGACAACAACTTGTCGATGATCGGACAAGGGATAATAACTCCGTGTCTACATCCAAACGATCGATCAACAAAAATCGCGATTGGCCAAACTATAATTGACAAACATACAGCATACCGTACACCAACCGCACAATACGGCCTAGAGAAGGTAGGCCGAAGACGATCATGTTCAACGGAATGGCCTTGGCTTGCAAGTTGAATAAGAGCCATGTCCGCGGCGCCACTATCTACACACTTGTGCCATCTGAATATTGCCGTGGACATGCCTTGTATGTACGGAGTAGAACGACCGCTACTCCAGTAAAAACTGTCTCAAACAGAGGTGTGAGGCCAATGATAAACTCGGCACCGAGTGACCCAACAAAATTAGAAGCCGTCGCCAGGTTTAAATGAAATTTCGAGTCCCAACAGGTTCCAATTCACCAGCAGTAGCCGCCGCCGCCTAGTCGAAAAATGACGTGTGTCAATCCGGGAAAACAATACCGCCCGATTCCCAGAGTATGTCCAACATATACCGACGGCAATCAATGTCAGAGTGATCTTCATGAGCGTTATACACAAGTTGTACATCAGCTTCTGTGGCGTCAGCCGGAGAGGCGTGAACGATTGTTATGGATAATTGTCATTCGGGCATGTCGAGCTAAGAGGGTCGGACAGGCCCCAGGAATTTTCACAGTGTGGAATAATGAGGCGTAGGTGGGCAAGTCATCTGCGGTGGCCCAGGGTCTTGCTTAGTCTTGCCCTAGTTAAAGGAAAAGCACGATGTTATTTGAGTTATTGAGACGTCGGCCACAAATCGACGGGGCCGGTAAACCTGAAAGTGGACAAGGCGGGAGATCTAGGATATAAAAGCATGAGATTATAGGTGCACCCCGGCAGTCGGCCACATCAAAAGGATGATAAAATTCGATGATTACTGAGAAACGATGTGAACAACATGCGCATAACTTTGAGTATTGAACCTTCGGACGAAAGAGTGGCAGCGTAGAGGATAGCCTGCTATCGTACAGGTGAAAATCACCTACTGGCCCCAGCCCGCACAGGTACTGCACAATGTGTTGGGTCGACCTCGAGATTCGAGACTACGTTGATGTGGAGAAATTGGTAGCGTATTTGCGCTTATTTGTTCGCGATAGTCTTCTCGAATCTGTTCCTGGATTCGTAGCGCTCACCTGGCGCCCACACTATCACTTTGTTTTCAAGTCTACTCCCATACGTCGCGAACAGTAAACAATATGACTTACTTTGCGAGCTGATAGATGTTCTGCTAATTCGGCCCGGGAATCTTGGTTCATAGGCTCCGAGGTTTATACCCATCACTTATTACCATTAGCCTTCGGCGCCCGCCATCACTCCAACAATCATGCGAACTTGTAAAAACGTGGAAGGGGGTACTAGATGGCGCTGTTGGGATGCGATACATCGCATTGATCATACACGATTTCCAATCCATGACAGTATTATATTATTTAAGTAGGAATTTATTTGCCTGCTAGACCTGTGCTATGGTGTTGCTCAGGCGCATTTCTCAAGCACGGAACTCCGACAGAATAACCGTAGTATAGGATGTGTTATAGCAGGTTATAGCAGGTTAAAGCCCACAGTTAAGTGTTCCCGGGTGCTGTTGAGCGGGCCGGGGGGCTCCAAGTTCTAGTCCCGCCGTCCCGGACTACTCTTTGGGGCGCACTCGTGAACAGACTCGAGAAGTCTCTCGGCGAATACTATTGGTGAAACCCTCGACCTATCCGCCATATTTCCGTCTCTAGGTGCCCTTAAAAGCCCCTCGTCTGCGCGTATAATGCTACCTTCATATACAGTAACATGTATAAAAATTGGCCTGCGCTGATCTCGTCCTTCGCGGTAGTTCTTTCGTTCTGCCAGCTCGTGCTTGCTGCGTCGCGCACATCCCCGCCTTCCGGGTCGATTGTCGTACGAGCAGGGACCTCGACTTCAGGCGAATACAAAACAGTCGCATCGGCCGTCGCTGCTTTGCCTAATGATAGCTCATCTCGTTCGATCTTCATCTACCCTGGCACCTACAATGAGCAAGTATACATCACGCGATCCGGACCTCTCACCGTGAGTGCACTTTCTACAGTTCTGTATTCGAGATTCCTAAATACGGGGGTTGTTAGATATATGGATATACGAGCGATACCATGAGTTATTCAGCCAATCAAGTGACGATCCAAGCCGGCATCCCAGCAAGCCAAGCAGGATCCAACGACGCGAGCGGCACCCTTCGTGTACATAAGAATGATTTCAAGATGTATAATGTAAACGTCAAAAACACCTACGGACCTGGATCGCAGGCAATTGCCATCAGCCAGTATGGCAGCCGAGTCGGCCTGTACGCCTGCGGATTCTACGGATATCAGGATACTCTATACGCCAATGCAGGGACCCAAGTCTACCTGAGGGGCTATATTCAGGTACGACCCATGGCGGGTTCCACAAATGATCACTAGACTTAGCCATCACTTAGGGAGCCACCGATTTCATCTTTGGACGAGGGGGGCTTGCCTTCTTCGGCGGCAATACCATTGGCGTCTCAGGTCCTGGTTGGGTTACAGCAAGTGGACGTGAATCCAACGATGGTGGAAGCTGTACGTTTGCTTTGTTTGTGCCATGATGTTCCGCGTACTAAATGTTCACTCTTAATTCTCAGATGTATTCGACAAGAACACCATTGTACTCGCATCGGGAGCTGCTTCTGGAACTAGTGGAAAGGTCTATCTTGGCAGACCTTGGGGAGGTAAGACGCCTCTTGTATATCATATGAAATATATTTTAATCGTTTGTCAACAGCATACGCAAAGCGCGTTTTTTCCGCATTCGTACTAGCTGATCCTTGAGCTGATCTTATCGTCCTACAGGGTCATTTTCAAGAACACCGTAATCACGGCCCCCATGAACAAGGCCCTCTGGTCCGTGTGGAATGTTGGAGATGAGCGCACAAGCAACATTCTGTTCGCCGAGTACAACACCTCTGGAAGCGGCTCCAGCGGCGCAGCTAGACCTAGCTTCGCCAAGGTTCTAACCGCCTCCCAAGCGAACAGCTATACTATTGCCACCGCTGTAGGGAGTGACTATGCCAGCTGGGTTGATGCGGCGTATCTCGTATAGTTCGGGTTAGCCGTGAACTTGCTGTATTTTTGTATTCCACGGAATAACATATTTCCAAGGCCCTGCATGGGCACTGGCTTCCTTTCCTTTAAAATCATGTTCAGGTATTACATTACAGGGATACAGACAAAGATCAACTCCAGACGGTAGCTACAAAATTTCCGCACAATTGGAGATAGTGATAGATATCATAAAGGTGTAACTCTCTTTGAAGTATCTCATTCGGCCGCCCATATCCATTTAGTTCCAGCACTTCCAAGAAGCGGTGTTGAATTGCCAGAACCCAGGGACTGTGCTGTATCCGGGGTAGTTGACGGCGCCGGACTGTGTGCCAGTGCAGCTTCCTCCGGTATACCATAAACAGGTGGTTCCTAAGATGCATGAGCTTCCCGAGCTGATGTAGATGATAATGAAAGCCAACCTGTTCCAGGACCCCAAGATTGGTATCCTGWCAAGCCAGTGGCTGAGAATGGCTGGCAAACATTCCAGGGGGGGTGGAGAGTGTTGCATTGGCCTTGCCAGTTTCTAGATTGACGTATTTAGCTCGTTGATCTGAACAATGAGAACAGATAAGTCTTACGCTCTCTCACAGATGTAGACAGAGAGGTCGCGCTTTTCGACCTCACCGCGGGCCTCAGCCTCAGCGGCGGGGGCCGCGAGGGCGGGGACGATGGCGGCGGCGAGGACAGCGAAGGCAACAGAGAACTTCATGGCTGGTAGAGTGAGAAGTTTAGAAGGTAGCTGTAAAAGGCCGAGAGAACTTGAAAAGACGAGTTCTTGGATGGAGACTGCTGGGTCTGGGCAGTTTTTATACTAGTTCGGGTGGATATAAGCGCCTGCCCATGGACCCTTTTGGAGATTTCGAGATCAACTGAGTCAACTGAGTCAATGTCGGCCAACCGCATGAGTTGACGCAATGAGGGGACGAATTGGGAAATCAATTGAACGGATGACTTCCGAAAAATGGTGCCTTATCGTTTAATTTGGACTTTTGGCACAAGTGTAGTTGAACCTGGTGTTGATTTTGATAATGGGCGTGGTATACACATGCCAACACAAGTAGCACCCCAGGTTTCGCTCGAAGAAGGGAATAATTGGCCATTTCAACGGAGGGCGCTAGTCGCTAAATATAGAATATATTTGATCCTGGATTTTCAATATGAATCTCGACATTTCCAAGCACAGCGAGAACGCAAGGCAGTATTCACCGATTCGGATTTATACAGACTCCGTTCATATAGATTCCGAGCTGGTGAACTAAAGGTGATAGTCGGACGAAGGACATCACCATCGGTCAAACTTAGTGCTATTGATGATGAGAGTCGGATTGTATGAATAGAAAGACGAAAGTCAAAGGACACCCCTCGTACCTTGACTTTGAGGGTACTCACAGGGTTGATGAGGTCACGATGGAGTCTGTAGTGGAAGCGAGATACCATGAGTCGTATTGGTATATTGAAAGCTCCCTACATCTATGAAAATGATCTAAAGTGATCATAATTCCATTTGACGTATAAAGGAACTGGATACATTCACAGGATTCCGCAAATCATTTGGGATGAATTTCCTGCGGTTGGATCGTGGTCCATTATCCCCAAGCTGTGTACTCATATAGGGTCTTATTGTTCAACGCAGTAACCGATAAATACATCTACAACCGATCAGAATTCACCTCCCTGAAGTATTGCATAAGATCTTACATGCCATTTCAAGTTTCCGCTCATCGTTTACTGGTGTGCGCTCATTGTCTGATGGGGAATGATGGAGTCACTTCGAGGGAATCCAGAACGCCATCGCTAGGGAACGTAGATTGTCATCCTACCTTCATTCCGGTATTTACCGTCGAGCCTCAAGATTGAGAGTTCGCTGATTGCGGCTATACATGCGGGCGTAGCGGGGAAAATCTCGCATACGATATTTGTTATTATTATCTTTCACGGCTCTTGCTAAATCGAGAGGGCGACGGATTGCTCCCAAACCCTTTCTTGACCTAGGGTTTAAAGGAGATTCCTTCCCCTTCATTTAAAGCAGATTGCACATGCGCCTGGCGTTGAATTTTGAATTGTCTCTAAACCTCTGCCAAGACTTGTGAAGCTGATCGTTAGCTGATCGCATGCTGATCGACGGAGTTATTCAAGCACCGCCTCCGCTTCGCTGACCCCTACTAACCCTACTATGAGTAAATAAACCCAGCTGGAGGATATGGCCGCACAACCAGAACAGAACGCAAAGATGAAAATCCCGTGAGGGGGACGCACTAGGTCGGCTATATGTACGGATTTTCGTCCGACTTAGAGGGAACCGTGAAACAACTCGGGACCGGGAGTTCGATAAATTTGAATGGGGATCACTGAGCGCTGAGTGCCTGCAACGGGGCAATAACTCAACACTGGAACACATAGCTGTTTGTTATCTGTCCAACCTTCCCTGATCGCAAGCAATTATTATAACAGAGAAAACGAATAAATTACATACAAGAACAAAGACAACAGTGAATACGCCACAATGGAGATTATTTCTTCGTTCTTGCCTTTTTACCCGTACTGCTCTCTGATTTCTCATCTGCAGCACCCTGAGATCACATCTGTCAGTATGTCTAGGTAAATGAACAAGAATTGAAATGCGTACCTTTCGTTTTGTACCCTTGCCTTTTGCTTCTTCCTTACCTTTGCCTTTTTTTGCAGGTGGTGCCTTCTCCTTCTCTTTTGCTTTTACTGTAAAGAACCCGTCCAACCGCCCTTGTTGTTTCGTGTTGAGGAATTTTTGTAGCTTCTCTGCACCCTTCCGTACACGTTCCTCACTGCATAGAAGTTAGTTACTATACATAGACGTTAAACTTATATGTTTGTTACCTGAAGCCCTTCTCAGTAACCAAAAACTGGACGAGACCGTCGACGTCTGGATTTTTCCATTCAAGCTGCAAAAGAGTCAGGCGCGTCTCAACACAAAAAGGCACTGGGTTTGACCTCTATCTCATCGGCAGGCAAGACGTCAGGCTTCATGAAGACCTTCTTTGCATCTTCCCAAGGCCACTCCTCAGGCATCTGCATCCCGCCTTTAGCCTTTCCCTTTCCTTTAGGTTTCGCCTTTGGTTTATCCTTGTCTTTCCCTTTCGTTTTCTTCGCTTTTGGTGTCTCCTGTTTGCTTGGCTGAGCATCGTCGTCAGAGTCAGGGTCAGGGCCCTCGATGTCCGATGTCGGAGCAGGCGCATCTGACGTGGGCGCTGGCTCCTCTTCGTCCTCCGATTCTGGTTCGGGCTCCTCAGCTTCCGCCGCCGCCTTTTCTGCTGCCCTGGAGACGGAAATGAGAGGTTCATAACTTGGACGCTGAGATATAAACCATGAAGACGCACTTTGCCCTCAGATGCTTAACGACACCCTTGAGTCCACCGTATTCCCTGATTAACTTCAATGCCGACTTGGGGCCTACGCCTCTTATCGGTTCCAGATAGTCGCAGCCCAGCAGAATACATAGGTCTACAAACTAAAAGCGCGTCAACGAGAGAAAGGAGGAGGGAGACCCCACATACCTGGCTCATGTTCATATCCAGGCCGTCTAAGGCGGCTTGGAGGTTAATTTCGCTGATCGGCTGTTTCTTGGCCTCCGAGAATGTGAGGTGGCGAAAGAGGATGGGCGCGGAGAAGGTGAGAGTGTCCATGTCTTCGGACCCGGCTGCATATACCTGTTCTTGTCCTTTAATACATGTGAAAAATGATTAGTAGGGCACCCACCTTCCCTCCACGAGCCAATTCCGCACATTGAGCTTCGGCTTCAGAAGGTGCCTGAGCGCATATGTTAGATTCAGAGATTTTATTAGAATGATACAACGTACTACTACGACTGGAATTCCCATGAGTTTCAAAAGTCGACGACACTCTTCATTATGTTCACGCGTGACTTTTACCGTCCGACGGGAGAATTTGTCCATTTCTTCAACAGTTCCAGTTTCTTTGGCCTCTTCGTTATCTTCCTTTGCTTCAGCCCGTTTCTCAAAACGCTTCGACAGCTGTAATAGTGTACGCGTCATAAACGTCCATGCGACATAACTGTGATATAATCCTACTCACCACACCCTTTTTCATTTCCGGTGGCTTTCCGTCAAACACATACGCTGGCTTGATGCCATTTTCGACAATTCGAATAGTGCGGTAGAAGAAACCCATGAGGTGACTCGTCGTCTCTCCCGCGTCGTTGGTGAGCATCTCGCCGTCTTTCTGTCGCACCGCGATGAGAAATTGGTAGATGGACATGGACGCATCTATGGCAACTTTCCGGCCGAAGAGAGTTTTTATATCATGTTCCTTGATTGAATGCGGCGCGTGCTCAGAGAGCAGCGCCGTAAGACCTTTAATTCCCATTCTTTCGCTGGGGGAAGGAGGGAGTTGGAGAGCGTAGTGTCACGGATCACGCGACTGTCACTACAATGTGACTGTTTTCTTAGGCGACGTTCAATACGAGTTGATGAACCGCCATACATGGCTCTACCACTAAACGTTAAACACCAACTAAGGAGCAGAATAATCATACAGTGTAGGTCAACTCTATAATACTTGAACCCAGGTGCAAACACCAACTCTTCGACGCAATATGTACTAAACCATCACTTCTTTATAATCCGGATCCGACTTCTACCCATGTGAATGGCCAATGGGGCGAGTGTCAGACATTTTGCCTTGGGTTCTGCAATGCCGATATCATTATATTAGTGACAGTGAACCAAGATGGAAGATCCTATCGGATATCTGTATCATGATATAATTTACTAAACCTAGGTCATGCTGGCATCTACATCGCAGGTGTTTCAGATATCTACGGCTGTATAATACTCTAATCATCGGGAAAGGGGCTTGCTCTCCGCTCACCTGAAGCGGTATCGGATATTCCTGCGTTAATTGATTTAGCGTCAGTAAGGACAACATACCCTCAAGGAACCGAGGCGTCTGTCGAGCTGTAAACAAGGCCCGCGCCGCGCAGATTGAATCGTGATCGTTCTGAATTGTTTGTTTCAATATCCAGTGGTTAGACACATTGCAGAGTAATAGATTTATGATTTAGGCAAGCTCGGAAGCATTGGAATGCAAAACTGGTGGTACTAAGATAGTATTCGAAGTAGATTCAGTCGAGAATCAATACATACTAGAAATATTATTACCCAAAAAAATGGATTCAAGAATCAAAAGGTTGGACGTTCAGGGGATTGAACCCTGGACCTTATACACACGATAACCGCGCCGAAGCGTTGTTCTTGCAAAGCATACGCGCTACCACTGCGCTAAACGCCCATGTACATTTGCTTACCCTGGAAGTTCAAGAATGTATAGTACTAGTAGTAGTAGCCATAAGTCTGTGTGACCCTGTCACCAGCCGACTTGAGTTGATCGACTTTTAACAAAACTCTTATGAGTCTCTCTTCGTTTCTATTGTCGTCGGGTGGAGGAAAGGCGATAGACAACGAACTAGATGCATTATTCAAATCAAACGTACGAGTCAAATCATTTAGGATGTCTGGATGGCTCAAAGAATTGTTTCCTAGCCTGCACCAGCCTCCCAAAAAGCGGCTACCGTCATACCCACCCCAGGCTCTTCCAAGGATCCCATAAAAAAGCGTAAGCTGGTGACGGAAAAAGATCCCGTCGAAACACCTTCCAAAAGACCCAAGCCAAGCCCCAAGTCCAAACCAAAAGAGGAAAAGGCGAGTAAAAAGGCCACGAAGGGAAAAGGAAAAGGAAAAGAAATCGAAGAGGCCGACGCAGAGGAGGAAAACTCGGATATCGAAAATGCTTACCTCCAAGCGCAACAAGCCAACAAATCAGATGTCGACGCGGACAGCGATAATGATGATGGTGAACCACTTATTCACGAATCCGTGCGGAAGGACAAGAAATCGAGACCTGGACCAAAAGCAAAATTCATCCCACCAGATGAGACTCCAGAACTCAGGGACCAGCGGACAATATTCATTGGCAATCTTTCGGTAGATGTCGCGCAAAAGAGGGTATGCGAACGCCAACAATATATACATTCTAATTTCTGAATCTAATTCATATGTAGCCCCTGCTTAAACAACTCCAACGACACATCCTCACCCAAATCCCCGGCGCCAAAATCGAATCCACGCGATTCCGATCTATTCCTTTCCAAGCCCCCACAGCAAAACTACCGACTTCCGACGACGAAGGAGATGCAAAACCAAAACCAAAGGTCGACGCACCGGCAAAGCAGGCAAGGCCTCATGACCGTGACCGTGCTTCAACTTGGAGAGAGCGTAAAGATGCTCAAGAAGATGAGGAGGCTGGTAAGAGCGACGAGAAGAAATTCCTGAACTCTGGACAGAAAAAGAAAATCGCCTTTATAAATCAAGAATTCCACCCAACGGCTGATACTGCTAATGCATACGTCGTCTTTGCCCATCCACTTCCCGCTGAAAATCGACCATCGAATCTCCCTCCACCGACACTCACGATGGACCCATACGAAGCGGCTCGTCTCGCGGCGGAGAAATGTGATGGCACGCTTTTCATGGAGAGGGTCATCCGAGTAGACCGAGTTGGGAAGAAAAACGATCCTACTGGTGTAAATAAGAAGACTCCAAACCCAAACGCGATCGATGCCGATCCGAAGATGTCTGTTTTCGTTGGGAACCTGGATTTCGCGAGCAAGGAGGAAGACTTGAGAGTATTCTTTGAGGGTGTTGTCAGCGCTGAACGCGGCCCTCCAGGGGAAGATAGTGATGAGGAAGAAGATGCGGAAGGCGGTGCCAAAAAACCGACCGCTTGGGTCACCCGCGTCCGCATCGTACGAGATAAAGAAACGCAGCTGGGGAAAGGATTCGCGTATATCCAGTTCAAGGTTAGTCTCCATGTCCAAGACTTCACAGACGATGCTTACCCCAATCCAGGATCGCCAATGTGTGGACGAAGTCCTCGCCCTCGATCAAGCTAAGCTTAAATTCGCGAAACGCAAACTTCGTGTTCAGAGGTGCAAGACCATCCCCGGTTCCTCAACCTCGACTCGCCAAATCACCGGTGATACTAAGCACGCGAAGGCCCACAACGACGCTGCAAAACCCACACCAGTGCCCATCGTCGTACCGAAGGGCGACCCAGGACTCGGCGAAAAGCTGGCGCACATGGCCAAGGACGAGCGCAAACAGTACAAATCAGCCGACGCAGATCGGGTGGCCCGTAGGTTGGCGAAGAAGAAAGCTCGCAACGAGTTGGCCAACAAGGGCGTGAAACCCCATGGGAAGGACCGCGACCGGGTAAGGAAAGGGCCCGCGATGGGCAAGACGGGTCCTCCAAAGAAGAGGGAGAGTAAAGGGAGGGTTCGGAGCGATAAGAGTCTGGCAAAACGGAACGCGAAAAAGTAACTTGTTGTTCTGGTATACTCGTTGGTTGTTTTGCACTCAGATTTGAAGAGCCGAGCGCCGTGCATTAAGACTCGACGCTGCGTTTGTGCAAGATCTTGAAAACGTCACTTCGCTCTTGAGCCGGCCAAATGTCTTTTTGACTTTACCCTCGTCTCGTCCACAAATGCTGTTTTCCTGTGGAAGTAGTCTGATATGAACAGAAAATCTACAAGTTACAGTACAAAACATGCCCGCAGCTCTTGCTTAGAGTCTGTGGCCCCAGACATATACATACATGCAACTACTAACTAGGATCATCGAAAGTGTCTCCCCTGAACTAAAGACCTATAGCGCTTAGGACCAGCGTCTACATGAATTACTCCCTAACACCCTCTAGTCCCCGCCCAAGAAGTCTAAGCAAGACAGTACCTATAAATCCGACAAGAGCCCTCGCCCTGGATGCCTCTATAAAATCGAACACCGCCGCAAGTCCTAACACGAACATGCTTTGCCTCGCCTCCTGGTCTACATACTCAATTGGGAACGGTAAGCGGACTGTCAAGGTCTGATTCTGAGATCCCTCTTCTTCATCCCCCAGCTTCGAGCTCAAGGCGGGCTTGGATCCGAGAGCGGCGGCAGCGGCGAGCCCGGACGTGAAGCCATCCTCGTGGAATCCATAGCGGAGGTACGCGCCTGCGTATGAGATCCCGCGTTTTCCTTGTATCTTATGCATTTGACTCTGTGCGCGAACAGCCTAGAAGTAACCAACGAGTACTTACTAATTAAACGTTGGTGGCAAGAAGTGGCAAAGAGGACAACTGACCATTCCATCTAAAACAGGATGGTCGTACTTCCATCGACCTGCAACCAGTTCTTTGCGAGGCATAAACGGTGGGTTGAGAGTTACGAGGACGGGACCATATTTCGATTCCGATATATGCTGGAGATCGTTCATTCCGTCTGTGTCACAGTATGATTCCGAGTCAGTATCAAGACAACCAGCGGGGGAAGGCTTTAACAAACGTACATGTCCTAGTAACCAAACAAAATGACCGCATTAGTGCGAGCAAGGCGGATAAAAAGGACAGTATCTCACAGAGAAACAATATCATTGTCCACCCTCCTGTTTCCCTTTTCATCTAGAGTCGACCTCGTCAGGTAGTTCCAGCATGACCATGCAATGCGATTTTGCGGCATTAACTGTGCGGTTAGGCAAAATCAGCTCAACTTTATCGAATACCGCGGCAGTCATCAGGAGATCAAGTCGTAAATGACCCAGAAAGGTAAATGGAAACCAACCCTAACATCCGAATGCAGTACAACTTCGTTCCGATTCCACTTGAATAGGCCCAATATATTTTGTTCCAGTCTTGTTATCCCACCTCGGTTGTGCGTGGCCATCCGCCCCGCATCGAGATCCATGTCCGTGCCTCCATCAAGTTCGGATCCTCCCCCAGCACGTAAAATTTGCAGGGCGGTATCTGAGTGGCATGCCAAGATAACGTGATCATAGAGCTTGCTTGCTCCCATGGATGTTTTGAGAAGGACCTTGGTAACAGACTCCGTGTTCACATCTTCACTTGAGACAGGAGTGTGGATGGTGGTCAGCGATATCACTGGCGTTGAGAGGTGAAGCTGAGGTTTGGGTAAGGATGAGAGGATGTGATCAACGTATGCCTTGCTACAATTGCGGAAAGTGAGCTAGGATGTCTGGACACTTGTAGCATGAGGGGGTGTACCTCCCGCCTTGTATAGTCAACCAAGATGGCTTTCCTGTTATCTGAAGAAGATGGTGGTTGTGTAGAAATTGTATCTGTATGCGTAACACATGTCGGCTTGTTACACGTTATGAATGCCAGAAGATGCCTACCAAGGTTTTTGCAGGAAATTCTGAGGCACATCTATCTGGGGGTGTACTCCAAATGGCGGCAGTCATTGGCTAGATTTGAAAGCATGTTTAGGCATCGAAGAGCCGGATAAATCGAGGAAAACCTGCAATTAGATAGTTTTCGCGAAACGAAGAGGAATAACCCTCTCTTTCCAAATATTCCCCTATCGTGATATCCTCCTGCTTCCCCGCCTCCCCACCCAACAATATCCTTCCAGCACATGCATTAAATCTCGCCACGTCCCATACAAGTCTCCACATCCCCGGGTCGAACAAGTTCTTGAGTTGACAAAACACGGTGCGGAGATTCTTTCCTGCCCATTCAAACGCGCCTCCATCACGCGTTACACTGAAAGTCATCTCTGTTGGGAGAATGAGAGGTTTTAGGGAAGGGTGCATAGCCAGGAATCGAAGAAAGTTGGGGTAAGTTGTCGGATTGAAGACAATGAAACCAGTATCAACATCGACACCTTCTCTGCCGCCCTGGGGCAGAGTGTAACGAACGGTATTCGCATGCCCTCCTGCACGAGAGTCGGCTTCATAGAGATCTACAGTGTGATCACTATGTTCGTTAAGCAGCCAAGTGGCTGCAAGGCCAGAGACACCAGAACCAACTACAGCAACCTTCATCAGCGTACGGTGCGAAGAAAAGAATAGTAATGTGCATTGCTTCTCGAGGTGTCATACATTTTTGCTTCCGTCAGTGTTTGATGGTCGCCGGTCAGGGATACGTGATGGTGGCAATGACCCTCTCGACGGAGTTCAGGTTCGGGCCCATGCTGCTGGTACAATTTACAGTGTAGTTCCGTCATTGTAGTTTCTTCCTCTCTTACTCTAACGTCAGGGAGGAACTGAAAGCTCTCCAAAACATGCAGCTCTTGATCATTGTAAAAAATGAAGTTGAAGGACGGAGCAAAAGCTTGGACGTTCAGGGGATTGAACCCTGGACCTTATACACACGATAACCGCGCCGAAGCGTTGTTCTTGCAAAGCATACGCGCTACCACTGCGCTAAACGCCCATGAATGATATCCGCCCATGTAAGTGCTAATTCCGAAGCTTCCATCCCATCCCATGCAAGTCGTGAACCAGTCATGAAGGGAGAAAAAATGAAATGCACACCTTTGGTAGCGAGCACCTGCCATCTTTGTGGTCAAATATTGTTGGAGGTGTGTAAGACGCGAGAGCCTGTTAGGCTTGGCTTCCGTGTGGATGGCCCCTGGGTGGATCAAAGCCTAGCTGGCACGTGGGCGAGTTACCGAAGCTGACAACCCTAAAGCTCTCATGAACTGTCAATTTGTACATAAATCCAAGACCGCCATTACGGGTACATAAACTAAGGGATAGGATCAAACTCCATTTCCTCAAGAGTATTTATCGATTGAAGGCGCTGCTCGATATTCGTATTAAGCAGCGCCTGAAGCGCCGGTATGTAAATTGTAGGATGGTGAGCAAAATGACATTCACTTACAACAGTGTTGACGCCAATTAACGGCCCAAACATTGTGGTCCTCTCTTCGGGTAAAAGATCCAGCAACTCTTGAAGTGTAACCTGACAAAGGACAATCGATGCAGAAAAGAAATTCATACTTTCAAGCGAGGCCAGATCTGCTTCTTCTCATTGCACGTCAGTCAACGCGCGGCAAGACGACCAAAGGGACAAGAGCCTCTGGGGCATCTAAATCTAACCACATCCTACCATACCACCCGCCCTATCACCCGCTTGTACCTTGTCACCGAATAGCCTTGCGTACGCGGCTGCCTCACCTATGGCATTCGCGTGTTGCACCTTGCATCCCGCATTTTTCGTTCCGCACGCCTCCGCAATGTCCAAGTCTCGT